>SNQJ01S0014106.1:45737-74528 GCA_010110895.2 Picea sitchensis
TACAACACTAAGAGATCTATCATCACCAACAAATATTTTCTTGGTGTTACATTCATTTAGAGAGGAAAATATGTCTTTATCCTTAGCCATATGATAAGATGCTCCAAAATCAATAAACCACTCATTAGAAGAAGAAGTAGAAGTTGCATTGAAGGAGAAACCAGAAGTAGAAAGTGGATGTCCATGAGAAGAAGAAGAAGTAGAATCAAGATTGATGTTATTCTTCTTCATCGATTCTTCTAAAGCTGCCATTTTCTTGAAACATTTGGACTCATCATGACCATCTTTATCAAAAAAGTTGCAATGTCTGTCAGTCTTCTTATTTTTAGATTTTACTCCTTTGTCACCATTAGGAGATGAAGTTGTTTGAGTGGGTTTAGGACCCTTATGTTTCTTGTTTTTGTGGTGATGATATTTCTTCTTGGGATTCTTGGGTTTATATCTCTGCTGGGCGACTAAGTCTTTGTTGGAGGTACCTATACTGTTGATCACTCCAAGTTGTACAAGCTTATCATGCTCTCTAATCAAAGCATCAAAAAAGGACTCAAGAGTGGGTTTTTGATAAGCTTTCCCTAAAGACTCTCTCATGGCATAAAAAATTAGATACAAACACATAATATGCACTACCTAGATTAGAAAGAATAATATAGATGCAATGCTCTTCCTCCAACTTTATCTCACATTCTTCACATAAAATTTTGTGTTTTAAACTTAGATAAATAGTCTTCCATGCAAGAAAAATCATTTGGACTTAAAGTCAGTATTTTATTTTCTAACTGGTGTGCTTGAATAATATTGTGTTTACAAAACACAGATTCAAGCTTTTCCCAAGCTTCATCAAGGTCATCAATTTATTGAAGGTGGAACCTTAAATCAGGATATATGGACATTCTGATTAGTCCACGCAATTCATCACTCCTATTAGCCCATTTGACTTTCTTATCAGCATTAGTGGGTGTTTTTTCCTTTCCAAAGTTAATTCTGTACAAACCTTTACATCTTAATAAATCCTCCATAAGAGATTTCCATTGGAAGTAGTTGGTGCTGGTAAGAAAAGGATTACTAGAAGAAGCCATATTAAATATGCCGATAATATAGATTTAAAAATTGAAACTGATGATCTGGATGGAAAGATCTCAAAAAATTAGGTGGTTTAAAAAAATGAAATGGACTTCAGATGTGAAACTTATGCCCTTTTAAAAAAAGTCATAAACGGTAACCAAAGAACCCCGTGGAGGTGATACCGCTCCAAATAACCCTACTTTTACAATAAGTTGCTTTATGAAGTGACCCACTTTTATAAAAGCAAGTGGGGATCACTTTTACAATGAAGTTACTTTATAAAGGAAAGATGAATGCAAAATAAATAAATCTAAAATAAAATATTAAAGCTACTTATAGTGATTCACTTTTATACCTGAAGTGAAATACACTTTACAATGGAGCATGAAATTAAAAAGAAAAAGTAACAAAAAGAGAGACTTGGACTCAAGACCTCTTACTTAACAAGACAACTTTAAACCAAGTGGGCTAGCAAAACATATTGTATTGTTTAGTAGGAGGATTGGGGGTGTTTTTGTTGTTGTGGAAGATGTCCTTTGAGAGCGTGCTAAAAAAAACCTTTTTCTACAGAAGATTTTTTTTTTCTCTTCTCGATGACAACAAGGGTTAGATCTCGGTTAGCTCACCTGGAAAATGCACCTTTTCCTATCTGTTTTTTATTTTACGAGATCGCAAAGGGCGCGGGTCAAAGATCATACGCATATCTAAAAGATTAACAACCTGAAAACAAACAATATAAAACCGAAATAATAATCTACAAAAATTTAAAAAGGGCGTACTCAGGCTTTATAGCTGTAGATCTAGCTGAAATGGCCGTATCTTGGGTAAAAAGAAACCTTTTTGAGTGAAATGAAAAACGTTCTTGACTGAAACGATCACCCCAAACACAATGGAATAGTCCTCTCAGCCCATAAATGTACACAAATGGTAGAAAATAGAGATGATGAAACTCGGTTTCATGATATTGATCTACAACAGGAGTGGGTCTTCAAACATGCTCTGATACCATGTTAAAAAAAACACGTATTCCAATAGAGGACAAACACCTTTAATAAAAACTCACAAAAATAGATCAAATATCAACACACCGATGTTTTGACATGGTAAAACCCCTACGGGGAAACATCCACGACCCTAGCCAACATGACCACTTGGAGCAGTTTATTAATGCAAAAGAAAACAAGTATAGAGAGATTTTACAAGACAGTTTCTCACAATCAATCATCGGCAAATGAACCTCCATGCTCTTTAAATAGAGATCATGGACCAATTGGGTGCTAAGCCAGAAATCAATGGCCATTAAGATCGAGGAGAATATGAACCGTCAGATCAACCTATGTCAGGAACATATCATGACCGTTAGATTTACTAACTACAAATACATACTAATGCATACTAAAGAAACACACTTTTACCTAATGACACATTATACCAAGTAGATCTTAACTAACTCCTAAGTGTCTAAATATCCTAACAAATCCCTTGGAACAATACTAATGAATGTCGCTCCAAAAAGTCATTGTTGGCTGAGATGAAAGACTTAGGGTCAGATTCTGGTTTAGAATCTGATTCAAAACCAAAAAAGGGAAAACACATCATTGACACAGAATCCAGTTTCACCATCACTACCACAAGATTCTATCCTGAGGAACAAGTGGATCCTGAAGAAGTCGAGTGCCTTTTCCATTCACAAATGTGGGTGAAGGGGACTCCATTCCATTTCATTGTTGATAGTGGTAGGCATAAGAACCTAATGTTAGAAAAGGTCATCAAGAGGTTGAACATGAAAACAATTTCGCATCCTCAACAATACACCATCAGTTGGCTCAGCTAGGGACGGGACATCCACGTCAGCCAACAATGTCGCATGTATTATGGAATCAAATAATTCAAAGACAAGGTATTGTATGATGTTTTCTCCCTTGAAGTTTGTGATGTTTTGTTCGGACAGCCATATATGTAGAAGCATCATGTTGTTTATGTATCTAGGGCCTATAGTGTCATTATTACTTTGGGAGATCAACTCTACTGGGTACCAGAGGCAGTCCCAACTGCTACAGTCTCTTTGATTTCTGTGAAGCAATGCAGAAAGGTGGTCTCTTATACTAGGAAATTTGTCATATTTATGGTTTGGTCGGAAGGGGAATGGAATTTCACTGCAACCTCCAGAACCTCTGCACATGGTCTCTCTACACAACAACGACAGGTGGACAAGACAGTAGAAGAGTACACAAACATATTTCCTCACCTACTACGGTGCCTGTGCACTGTCAGGTAAATGACTCAATTGACTTGACACCCGATGCTCCTATTCCTAATGACCCTATGTATAGGTGTTTTGTTATGGAGAATGAAAAAATAAAACACCAGATCCAAGAGATAATTCTGAAGGGCCACATTAGACCAATATCATCACCTTGCGGAAGCCCAATTGTTCTGATATAGAAAAAGGATGGGATATGGAAACTTTGTATTAATTATAAAGCCTTGAACAAGATCAAAATCAAGAACCAATACCTAATTCTTCAGATTGATGATCTTCTCGATCAACTCAAGGGATACAAGTTCTTCATTAAGATTGATCTAAAGTGAGGATACCACCAAGTGCTGATTGAGAAAACTGAAGTATGGAAGAAAACCTTCAAGTCTAAAGAAGGTCTCTTTGAGTGGATGGTCATGCCTTTCGGCTTGAATAATTCCCTGACCACATTCATGCAGATGATGGATGACATATTGTGGCCATTCACAAAATCCTTTTTCGTCGTATATTTGGATGACATCCTCACATTAAACAAAACTTGGGAGTAACATTTGAAGCATATTTAGCAAGTCTTGGGCACCCTACGACAACACAAGTTATATGCCAATTTGTATAATTGTTCCTTCAACATGCAGAGAATATAATATTTTGGATACATTGTGGATGAGTAGGGTGTGCATGTGGATCCATCCAATATCCAAGTCAATGTAAATTGGCCGGCTCCGAGGACAATGATCAAGCTCCACAACTTCTTATGCCTCGCCAACTTATACTGTAGGTTTGTGTTGGGGTTCTCTCATATCTCTTGGGCCCTCAGCCAGGTGACCAAGGGTGGAGAAAAGAAAAAGATTTTGTGGGATGCATCCCAACCTAAAGAATTCGAGGATCTGAAATTGTGCCTCTGCTCAGCACCAGTCCTTATTCTATGAGACCTACAACAACCATTTGAGATTGAGATAGATGCTTCAAATTATGCTATAAGTGTTGTCTTTGCTGAAAATGGGAATCTGGTAACCTATCACAATGAAACGCTATCTAATGTTGTTCACAGATAGCTCACCTAGAACAAATATATGCAATCCATTATGCATGCATGTAGATAGTGGAAGAATAACATTCCGAGGAAGGAAACGATAATCCACACACCTCTCTAATTGATTCAGACACAAGGAAAGTTACCAAATGACCTCCATAAGAAGTGGTCCATGTACCTGCAACAATTCCACTTGAAAATCAAGTACAAGAAGGACAACACCAACCATGTTGTAAATTGCCTTGGTTGACCCACAGTTGTGGCACTAACCATAGTTCTTAACTCTTATGGGAATGAGATGTGCGGGTGGTCACAATTATACAATAATGACTTTGACTTTGCTACTTCCTATCAGACATTGAACACATAAACAATAGTTCCATAATTTCATCTTTAGGACATATTTCTATGCCATATGAGCCATCTCTGTGTTCCTTCAAGTGAGCATGCAAAGATGATATTGGTAGCTCATTACAACTGGGTACCATGAAATTTTGGTTTAGAAAAATAGTGGCAGTACTGCAAAAGCATTTTTATTGACTGAATATTTGACAAGATGTCTGCAAGTACATCAGATCCTGCACTGACTCTTCCATTTCCAATCTCGCCATCAAGGAACATAGGCTATACACCCCTCTACCTACTCCATATAGGCCTTTGTAGTCCATCTCCATGGATTACATGTTAGATCTTCCTTCAACCAATCATGAGAACAATTGTGTCTTTGTGGGTGTTGATCGATTCTCTAAGATGACAGTTTTGGCACCCTGAAGGAATCATAGTTGAGGCCACCACCAAGCTCTTCCTTGAACACGTTTGGGTTCATTTTGGGATCCCATGAACCAATATTGTATATCGAGATAGTAGGTTCTTGAGAACTTTTTTTTCCAGCCTATGGTCGATGATGGACACCAAGTTGACCAAATCAAATGCCTTCCACCCACAGACTGATGGAAAAAGAAAGATACTCAACAATCTGATTGTCCATATCTTGAGGATGTACAATTCCAAACATCCACGCAAATGAGATGAAAACCTTCCTTATGTTCAACATAGATACAACAAATCCCTCCACAACTTTGTTGGCCACAACCTTTTTTCAGGTGTGCTTGGGGTTCCAACCATTGGCCTCCATTGACGTAACTCTTCTCATTGCAGCTACATAGAAAGAATCTTCCCATGCTCAAACTGAGGCTGATCGAGCAGCCAAATTTGTTGAGCGAATCCAACACATCCAACAACAATTTCATGATATTTTGCAGAAAACCAATGTCAAGTACATGTAGCGCCACAATAAACATTGGGTACGGTCACACAATTTTCAAGTGGGAGATAAAGTATGCTTGAATTCACAGAAAGAGGGCCTCATAGGACCCCATAAGAATATATTCCCACTCTGATATGGGACTTACACCATCAACAAGGATATGGGTGAGAATGATTTTGAATTAAGTGTTCCTCCTTTCCTTGGCTTTCACCCAGTATTTAATGTGGAATTGCTTCAACCATATTTTCCACCTCTCCTGGACACTTTAGATGTAGTTGTTGGCCCTTGACCAAGTTTTGGGATTTTATTGGTCATGTTGACCTATTTTGGAACTTTGATAGCCTGTCGAAGAAGGAGTGCAAGACGAAGCGGAGGTCATGGGATCTCAGCCCACTTTCGGATCCTTTTTGGGTTTTTGGGAATATGTAACGTGAACGGGATGTTGGCCCATGGGTTTACCCATGTTTAGGACTATTTTGTAATATATATATAGATGTCTAGGCCGTATAAAGGAGTAGTCGATGATATATCTATGTGATGTAGGCTAAGTGCCAAGAGTTGGATCTATGTGATCAAGGCTTTGTGCATTGTGTGTAAGACTTGCAGAGCTGAGTGCAAGTCCTTGTGCAAGCCGATAGGAGGTTTAGTGTTGTAACACAAGGAATAAGGATCTAGCGAGATGCATAGATCTTTTGTCCTGTGTGGAGTAAGGGTTTTGAAGGTTTTGTGCTTATAACCGATTGACTAAAGATAATAAAGAAGAAGATTTGGTGGACATAGCCCCAGGGTGGGGGTGAACCACGTAAACACTGTGTTATTTTCTTTATGCTTTGTCTTGATGTGTTCACATGTTATTTGCTAAGTACTTTGATATGTTTATATAGATCTAATTCTTCTTTGTGCTTTTGATATGTAAGAATATTAGATAAGATCAAGATAGTCATGCTTAATATGCTCATTCTGATCCATTTGTATGCTAAGTGATTAAATACTTTAGATTAGTGTGAATGTTGCAAAGCTTTGTTTTATCAGCGAAGTAGATATTGATTGCATATTGAGGAACTGACGGTGCTAAGTTCTTTATTAAGTTATATAATCACAAATCTATGTCCCAGCTAAGGTTGCAGACACCTGAGTCTTGCAACCACCCTTGCTTCTACCTCGAGTGATACTTCATCTGCTTCACTGGTGTTGCCGAAAGGTCCGGTAGTTAGGGATTTTTTGGTGTGTTATTGTACAGTTGAACCCTGGGTCTACCGCTGTGCCAACAAATGGTTCCGTTGCCGGGACCTAAAACTGTGATCGCTGGGAACCGAGAAAGAAGAATCTTTGTGAAAATTTTTGACGTGAAACTGTGAAATCTATGTGCGTAGATCTATTGTCCTAGTCTTCAACATTCTACTTGACTTATAGAGCTCTGTGCTAAAGAAAGAAGCTCGATCTGAAGAAAGAAGATTAGATTTGAAAGAAGGAAGCCCAATCTGAAGAAAGGAGATCGGATCTAAAGAAAAGAGGTAAGATCCAGAAGCTTTGTGCTCTAAGAAAGGTAAAAGTGAGAATGTTTGATTAAAAGAGGTAAGATATACAATCTCTGTGCTCTGAAAAAGGTAAGAATAGTTAAAAGTTTTAGATCTGAAATCTTTGTGCTCTATAGAAGTAAGATAAGTGATTTTTTTTTGTTTCTCAAGTACGGAACTAGGTATGTTTAATAGAGTATGTCCTAGTTTGAATGCTAGGACATTAATAGATGAAAGAAGGTTTGATATGCGTAGATCTGATAAGAATAATGAAATATATGTTATACCTATGCACAGAAAGAATGTTTGGACTAACAAATGGATGCAGAATCTTAGAAATAATTTGTTTCAGGTTAGCTACCATGATCCTAGTGCACAGTACAGGAGAGGCCGGGGATCGTTTAAAAGAAAGAGGGTATTAAACCTCTGTTAAATTTGCAGAAAACCAGGACATATTTCTAAATAATGCCCTGGGAGAAGACCTAGTTGTCTTTGTTGCAAACCTCTAGACCATAAAGTGTTGGATTTCCCTAGAATGATTGCTAATCTTGAAAGAATGAATCTGAACCAAGAGAACCATAAGGAAGATCCAGAAACTAAGTCTATAGTAGAACCCCAGAAATAATTAGAGAAGGTATTGCTACAGATGAAAGATACTTTGGATGACCACCGACATGTTAGATTATCAGAGATCTTTAAAGAAAATGAATGCATCGAAGCAAGAATAAGAGACTTCAACATTGGCTATGTTCTAGATGAAGAAACACAGGTGGATATCATGACAGAGAGAACTTGGGAAGTTATAGGGAGGCCTGATATGATTCCTTCATTAGGAGGACTAGGGTTATTTAGAGGAAAATTGGTAAACCTATGTGAAAGGCTTTCTCAGATACATATGATCGTCAATGGAACTTCGACAGAGGAAGATTTTGAGATCATTAAATTTTTTGAAGACAACACCCCATTTACCATGTTAATAGGAAAACCTTGGATTGACAGAGATCAAGCCAGACGAAAGAAAGAATAAGAAGTATTAGAGCAGAAGAAACAGGGGTTAAAATATTTCATGACTAGGAGGATTGCACACTTGATCGAAGAACAGGAGAATGGATTGAATCTATTTGACATTAGAGACCTTAATGTCAAAGATGAAAGAACACTAGAAGACCCACATAAGACTGAAGTACTTACTCTAGGTAAAGAAGAGGTATTACCCCTAAATACTAGGAAAGAATCTCAACAACGCGTAGTGACTATGTTAAAAGAAGATAAGAATCAGAATGGAAAACGAACTACCGAGATGAATCTCACTCGAAATAAGGCTAGGAAACAAAGTAAGAAGAGAGCTAAGTTGCAGAAGGTTCCATAAGGAACCTCGTAGATAGAAAATTTGCAGAATTGGAGCTTCGATGGGATATCAAAATAGTGACACATGGAAGTTCACCATGGCAAAGCAATATAGCCATTGGGGAGATTATAACCATTCAATCGACGCTATGAACGAGCAAAAAGACAATAAAGGTCTTTCATTAGACCGTTAGACCACGCCATAATGGATCGAACAAGAGTTAATGGAGGCTCATAACTGTTGTAATTGAACTATTGTAGAGTTTCCTACCTGTCCCGTCGTGCCATGTACAGAGAACACTTTTTCTAAATGAGAATTTGAAGCTCATAGACTAAGCGAATTATATACAGTGATCATTGCGCTATTGCTATTTATTCTAGTGTAGTATCTGAGTTAATTGTGACCCTGATAGTTTCAATCCCGAGTGCGTATGTCCGACGAGCTCACCGCAGTTGAAGAATCAGTAACGAAAGTTCTCCTCGAATTAATGACTGAAAGAGTCATGTCAAAGAGAGGAGTGTATATAGGTGTAGAAGCATATTCAATGAGAGGACTACAAATGAGCACAAACAACAACTGCAATCATATTACAAGTTGACGAAGGAGGATTTGGAGGAAATCACCAAGGAGTGGTTGGTGGACCTCCTCATCCAAACATACCCCACGAAGATATCTGATATTGAAATTCCAGAAGCAGCACACGATACACCTGGACCGAGAAATACCAAGAAAAATAAAGAAGCTCAAGATGTAAGTAGTACCTCTACGAAGACTTCTTCCATCTCAGCAGAGTCGGGAGGTGATGGTGGAGAGATAGATGGCGCATAAGTGGAACATAAGAAAGGATAGGTTACACCACCTAGAGATGAGGATGACTCCTCGAAGAAAAGGAAGGTTTACCCTTTGAAACCTTCTTCAAGGATGAATTCAAAAGCAACCAGGACCAAATTTGAGACCACCCTCACCTCAGATAACTTCGACTTTATCGTCGCAACACTGAACGATGCTTCACTGAAGATAACAGAGAAGAAAGAATCTAAGCATGAGGAAGTGTTTAGTTGATCAAGGTTGAACTCCAAGGGATGCAGTAGACATTACAGTCCAGCCGCGTAGTTCATACTTCACCTCTATCAGTAGGAACATCAGAACTAGGTGATGAGTCAGCTCAACTCCACCGCATCGCTGATACAGTCGAAGCTCACCTCCAACAAGCTCAGGAAGAGACAACACAAGCCACCCAGGCTTTAGCGCAAGTACAAAAATCCCTTGAGGACCAATGTAGTGCTACAGAACGAAAGAAGCTTGATCTGCAAGCAAAGTGGGAAGAAGAAAAATCCCAGTTACAGCAAAGTAAGGAACAGTTGCTCGCAGAGAAACTCGAAGTTAAGGAAATGGTAAATAGAGCACTTCACTCCGTGACTATTTTTGAAATAAAGGCCGAAGAACGAGTTCCACAGCAGGTGGTGCAAGTTGAAGAGGTAATCCAACAACCTCAACAATGCATAGCAGATTTGGAGCTCCGCACTGTGCCCAAGACCCCTCATGATGTGAGAGACCTCAGGGAAGCAATTGCTCGCAGCATAGTTGACAGATTAAAATATTTTGCCTTGGAGTGCATGCAGCTGAGTAAACATAATGCTCAGACCTATGAAAACCTCACTGAGAACCCAGAGTTACATGCACTGGAGTCATAGCTCCAGGAATTAAAGCAGCACACAGACACACTTCAGGCACAGCCGAAGGCCCTATCGGTCATAGATAGAATGAAGAGGTCTCATGGGAAACATACCTCCCAACAAAAAATCCATATGATCCAAAGAAAAGTGAGGGAACTAACCCAACAGCTCCAACCAGTACAAGATAAGGCATGCTTGTTGTTTACAGAGGTCGAGAGCTAAGGATCAGAGCTAGAACAGGTTGCCATCATAGCAGAACAATGCCTAGAAGGGCCATTGAATGATGCAGTGATCCAAGAGTTCATCAAACAAGAGGCCACAACAAAGCAGCAAGTTGAAGTAGCTCGAGCCAAGCTTGAGGCGTTCGAGGCAGAACTAGGCAGACCAGAGTGACTCAGGATGAGTCATAGGTGAGTGTTGGGGGGCTGTTGACCCTTGACCAAGTTTTGAGAGTTTCTTGGTCATGTTGACCTATTTTGGAACTTTGAAAGTCTGTCAAAGAGGGAGTGCAAGATGAAGCAGAGTTCATGGGATCTCAGCCCACTTTTGGATCACTTTTGGGTTTTTGGGAATATGTAACGAGAATGGGATGTCAACCCATGGGTTTACCCATGTTTAGGCCTATTTTGTAATATATATATATAGATGTCTAGGCCATATAAAGGAGTAGTCGATGATATATCTATGTGATGTAGGTTAAGTGCCAAGAGTTGGATCTGTGTGATCAAGGCTTTGTGCATTGTGTGTAAGACTTGCAGAGCTGAGTGCAAGTCCTTGTGCGAGACGATAAGAGGTTTAGTGTTGTAACACAAGGAAGAAGGATCTGTAGAGCTGCGCAGATCTTCTGTCCTGTGTGGAGTAAGGGTTTTGAAGTATTTGTGCTTATAACCGATTGACTGAAGACATAAATAAGAAGAGTTGGTCGATGTAGCCCCAGGGTGTGGGTGAACCGTGTAAACACTATTTTATGTGCTTTGTGCTTTTGTCTTGATGTGTTCACATGTTACTTGCTAAGTACTCTGATATGTTTAGATCGATCTACTTCTTCTTTGTGCTTATGATATGTGAGAATATTAGATCTGATCAAGATAGTCATGCTTAATATGCTCATTCTAATCCATTTATATGCTAAGTGCTTAAATACTTTAGATTAGTGTGAATGTTGCAAAGCTCTATTTTATCAACGAAGTAGATATTGATTGCATATTGAGAAACTGACGGTGCTAAGTGCTTTATTAAGTTATATAATCACAGATCTGTGTCCCATATAAGGTTGCAGACACCTGAGTCTTGCAATTACCCCTACCTCTACCTTGGGTGAGACTTCATCTGCTTCACAGGTGTTTCCGAAAGGGCTGATAGTTATGGCTTTGTTGGTGCACTGTTGTAGCGTTGAACCCTGGGTTTTCCCCGGTGCCAATAGTAGCCGAGCAATTGGAACCTACATAACTCAATCCTAACTACATTGAACAAGTGAGATTTGATTGGATCATGGATACCAATATGAAGGGAATGTTAATATTATGGTAGATGCAGGAGGTATTTACCTCCACGTGTGAACTTGACAAGAATAGGAGAATCCAGAAAGAAAGAGAAAACCCTAATGAGTTGGCTAATAAACTTATAAGTCTTGTCAACTCAATAAGATAATTTATATTAGGTTATTAGCCTCCAAGAGAAGAAGTCGGCCATAATCAATAATAATATACTGAACAGACATGTACCCAGAAGGAGAAGTCAACCCCAACAAATCTGGCAGAACCACTATAAATACAGATCACCAATTCTCATTTGACACATCTCATAATTGTAGAGCAATAATGGGTGCGCACATGTGGAGGAGAGCTACAAGTGCAGCTACTGCAACAACCAGTTTTCAGTGTTGGCTTGGACTATCTCTTGGCTAGGGCTTGGACTATCTGATCAGCTATTGTTGGTGCACTATCCTTGGAGGAATATGCGCTACACCTTGTTTGGATATCTACCTTAGGGTTTGCTTCCAGAGTAATTCTCACTCAAGGTTAAGGTGCTCGGAGGGTGGCTTTGGCCTATGGTTGGGTGACGAGGGTATCGTCAATGGTAAAATGAGCACACAATCTTCTATATTCTAACAAATTATGGGCCCACACCTCCTTCATTCAGTCTAAACGTTGGAAGGAAACATAGCCGCTAGGATATTGAGCTCGATGAGGAACTACTGCTAGGGTTACTAGCAGAAGCAGTTTCCAAGACACTATCGTTAGGGTTACTAGCAGGAGAATTTGCAGAAACCCTAAACCTCTTGTTGAGGCAACTTAAGTGAATGGATTGACGTAATATCTGGATAGATCAATGCGCTCTAGCCTAGCACATTCCTTGATACTCTCAGCAAGCCAAGACGTGAAGATTGAAGTTTGTGGTCAAATCTAGGGTTTGACCAAGTCAAAGAAGCCATGACTTATTCTATGAAGTCAGAGAACAAGTTAGATGGAGCCTCTAACTTCAGAGAGTGGAAGACAATGATTGACCTCATCCTTGCCAAGAATAAATTGTTGGATATCGTGAAACTAGAGTTTGAAGAAGGAAAAGAGAAGGAACCACAGAACATTGCAACTATGGAGAAGTTTAAAGATGTTGACATCAATACCATGAGTATCATAGTGGATTCTATAAAAGACCACTTGATACCCTACATATCACATATTGACTCATCGAAGAAGATGTACAATTCCCTAACAAATATCTTCTCAGTCAGAAACATTGGACAAGTTATGAGTCTGAAGAATGAGCTCTGTGACATGAAGATGAATAATGAGGACAACATAACATCATATTTTGTGAGGATCTCTCAGTTAAGAGATCATATACAAGATATTGGATAGACCATTTTAGAAAAGGAATTGGTGAACATAGTAGTCAATGGTCTTCCCAAGATGTGGGATGCATTTTTTGCAAGCATGAACACAAGGAAGGAGTATCTGACATTTGAAGAACTTTGGACTTGTTGTGCTCAAGAAGAATCAAGGATCAATGCAAAAGACAAACTCCAAAAGAAGTACGACGATCAAGCCTTCACAACAAGATTCAAGAACTTCAGGAACAAAAGGAAGTTTGGTTCAAGGAGGAAGCCAAATCAGGAGAAAGATGTTTTAGAAGTACAATGCTTCAACTGTCAAAAGTATGGTCACTACAAGAACCATTGTCCTGAGCTAAAGAAAAGGAAGGAGAAACATGAAGCATCAATTGCCGAAGAAAAGGAACCTACAAAGAAGACTAAGAAGGATGGAAGAGACTTCTTCTTCTAAAAGGTAACAACACTCTTCTTATTTCTTGTACATATCTTGTTTGCATCGTCTTTGTACATATCTTGTATATCTATCTCTTGGAAGATAATGTGTTCCAAGAAGAACTATACCTATGGAAGAACAAACAAAATGAAAATGGATATAATTAGATAATACACATGAAAGGATGAAATAAAAATCATGTGGAAGCTATTAAGCTGAATCAATCATGAAGAGACTTAGAAGAAGCAAAGAAAGAAAGAAGCCAACAATCAAGAGGAAATTGAAAAAGGACTTATGACGTTTTGTAGAAGACAACAAGACGAAAGCGTGGATTCTGTTAGACAAGAGAGGCAATTATATATTGTAGAAGACAATAAGGATGCAGATGGAAGCGTGGACTCTGTTAGACAGAGGGAGATGATTATATGCACTCTTACATGAAGAAAGGGTTAGGAGGGAGCTAATCCTATGATCCATTGAAAATGATGAAGTATATATCCATGGTAGTAACCATGAAAGATAGTGTGTGTTCAGTTCAAGAAGTCTTCCTCAAAGAGAAGCCTTAAAGTATCCCTGGTTGTCTATCTAGATCCGTGACCCTATGATGAACGGAAGAAGTGGAATCTCTAGGGCATGGAATCTATAAGAAAATCCATGGACCCAAGAGCTAAAGAAAAACATGAAGATTCCAAGAAAGAAAGGGAAATCAGAACAACTAGTCATTGTATCAAGAATCACAAGATTACCAACCTGATATGAACTCACTAAAAGAAATCAAGCAGAAGAACTAAAAGTCATGATGAAGAACAGTGTATGGAAGACTTATGAATAAAAGCATTACGAGACCTAGAACTAGAGGTTCTCCCAGATGGAGGGAGAAGACTATGATGATTACTTGTTGTAAACTAGACTTATCTCCACATGAGTCATCCGCAACATCCATGAGATGGAGTTCTACATCAGATGAATACAAAGAAATGTTCTCCAAAGAAATTGAATAAAGAAGATATGAAGAGCAATCTCAAGACTTTGAGGCATACCAGAAAGAGACTCTTGTATGCAGATAGAAGGAGATAACTTAGTGGAAGAACCTCCAGTGCATAGCAGAATCATGGTGAATATTTCCTATAACATCAAGATGACTACTCAGTAGATCAGATCTCATGATGACAGAAGAAGTGCCACATGGATATGTTACAGTTTTCCAACTATGATATACTCTATTGTTCATATCTACATGAAGCCTTCACAGTGTTCCAGACTAAAGTACATTTGAAATCAAGAATTACATTATCCATGATGAAGTCCAGAAAGGAGAAAATGGTTCTCCAATACATAACTCCATAGATGAGCAGATAAGAAGACATTTTGGTAAATATTATATCCAATATGAAGGAGTTTGCGTACTCAATATGGAGCTCATGGAAACAGCTTCCTTATTGAAAAAGGAAGAAATGACTCCCAGGTTGGGAGGGATCACTAAAAATATTATTGAAGAAATTCATTGAAAAATAGTCCATCTTGGATAGATGCTTTCCTGTTCGGAAAGTGGATTGAGATTTCTGATGGAAAGTGACTTCCCATTGTGGTTAACATGGGAAGTAGTTTGATTGCTAATGTATCATAGAAAATGACTTCCCATTATGGTTAACATGGAGAGTGGTCTAGGATAGTCTCTCTTCTTGAGGGTTACTCAAGAAGACTAGCCCGCCTCACCAGACAGTGATTTCTCATTGTGGTTAACATGAGGAATGGTCTGTTTTGGAGGTTGATGTAGGACAATATTTTCCTCTTGTGGTTAATAGAGGAAATGGTCTGGATAGTCATTCCTTAGGTTTTATACATTCTCTCCAAGGTGCACTTTGATTAGTGTAGGAAGAATGTCCCAGGGTGGAGAATGGTCCAGGCTCAACAATCAGGGACAGACATTCCTTAGCGTTTATACATTCTCTCTAGGGTGCACTTTGATTAGTGTAGGATGAATGGCCCAGGGTGGGGAATGGTCCAGGATCAACATTCCTTAGGGTTATACATTCTCTTCAGGGTGCACTTTGATTAGTGTAGGAAGAATGGCCCAGGGTGAGGAATGGTCCAGGTTCAAAAGGCATGACAATTATTCTTCCTTGCTTGAGAAAAATAGTCCAGGTATCTCATTATTCTACTCTGAGGCAGATATTCTTTCAGATCTCATAGATGTGAGTAAAATATTGGCCTAGATGATTCAGTTTATATCATAACATTGTTTATATACAAGTTGCTATCAAATGTTTGTTATGAATACTGTATGACAGTAGATGAAGAATACTATGGTGGATATGTTCCACTGTTCATGATTCTACATTGCTGATCAAGTACTTGTGTGTTACTTGGTGTGGTCATGTACCAATGGATTTTAGTTATGTACTACTATGGATAGACACAGTTGTGTTCTATTCTTGTTCTAATTGCCTTGAAGACTATTAGCAGTTTATTGGAGATAATCATCATCCAGACGAATGATGAACATAGATTTTCTAGATGGAAAATAGTTCAGAGCATTATAAGAATGAATCTTGTATCACTCTATGGTGTGATTGACTGATCCTGCATCATGTATGATTACTCAGATGAAGTATGGTTTCGAGAGATAATGCAACTGATGGTGATGGTGATGCTCATGATCTAGTCATGAGATAATCTAAATGACTATGTTGATGCCACCGGGTAAATGGTATGTTTTTTGTGCTCAAGACCATTACCTATAATACCTCCCTAGCTAGGAGGGAGTGTTAATATTATGGTAGATGCGGTAGATATTTACCTCCACGTGTGAACTTGATGAGAATAGGAGACTCTGGAAAGCAAGAGAAAACCCTAATGAGTTGGCTAATAACCCTAGAAGTCTTGTCGGCTCAAGAAGATAATTTATATTAGGTTATTATCCTCCAAGAAAAGAAGTTGGCCATAATAAATAATAATATACTGAACAGAAATATACCCAGAAGGAGAATTCAGCCCCAACAAATTTGGCAGAACCACTATAAATACAGGGTGCCAGTTCTCATTTGACACATCTCAAAATTGCAGAGTAGCAACTGGTGCGCACTGCAGTTCCCAGTTTGGTGCGCACGTGTGGAGGAGAGTTGCAGGTGCAGCTGCTGCAACAACCAGTTTTCAGTGTTGGCTTGGACTATCTCTTGTCTAGGGTTTGGACTATCTGATCAACTATTTTTGGTGCACTATCCTTGGAGGAATATGCGCTACACCTTGTTTGGCTATCTAGCCTAGGGTTTGCTTCTGGAGTAATTATCAGTCAAGTTTAAGGTGCTTCGAGGGTGGCTTCGACCTATGGTTGGGTGATGAGGGTATCTTCAATGGTAAAATGATAACACAATCTTCTATATTCTAATAGGGAACCATCGAGTAGAACATCCAACTCTATCAGGTCATCAAAGCAAGGAAGTTTCTTCATCAGGGCAAGTGGCTCACCGTAAGTAAGATTCAACAAAAGTTTCCCCATTTGATGGAGGAAATCGATGCAATGGAGACTATTTCTTCCCAAGGGGAAGGAATTATCTAGGTGGATATCGACGACCATCCACCTATTCCAATATCTCAAATTACAATTTTCATCTTGGCAATGTTTCTTCAGCTTTTTGGGTCCCAAACTTTCGGGGCCATTTTGAGGCCCTAAACAATGTTTTTTTGACTTGGAAGGGCTTGTTAGAAAATTTGTAGGATTTATTGGTCCATTCATAATGTATACTCCTCGACTATACCTTTCCAATGGGGTACCAAGTATACCAAACGAATATTGTATACAAAAGATGCGGCCTCGGGAAGTTGATGTATCAACTACCCCAATCTGGGCCCACAAACCTTTTGGCGTTTCATATTTTAGGATTAGGGTTTTGGATGTTTAGGGTTTTCTTATATATTATTTATGTTAAAAATTCCTTTGGAGCCTCATTGTAATCAACTTTTTTCAAATGAGCATAGCCAACACATCTCTCTTCAGAGATAAGCTACCACCATTCTAGCTAGCTTGTGTGTTTTGAATTTTACAGTATGTGTTCCAAACAATCACTAATAAGATATGATTTTTACTGTATTACTATGTTCCTTGCAATATTTATGTGTATTTCCTTGTTATATATTTGTTATATTTCTTTCCTCATTTCATTCTCAAAATAATATGGATCATGGTAGCACTGGGTTTTGCATCGATGATCCACTTTCCCTATTCTAAATCAGAGTGTGAGTCAAGGTATGACTCCTTTTCTTTAAGCTCAACCAAAAATGATTGTTTCGAGTGACATTCCTCTATTTTGTGCCAGGGAATTTTTTGGAACTCACACCACTTTCCAGTGTCCTTTTTTGTCTTCTCATTACCCTTATTTTCCTATGGCTTGGACTGGTTATCTCAAGGTTGGATTTACTTTCTTTGTTCCTTGTTCTGTGAGTTAGGGTTTCTTTTTTCGTTCTTTTGTCGTGGCATATTTGCAAACCTGAACTCCTAATTACTTCGCTACTTAAATTTCTTATTGATTTTGAATGCATATTGATAAGCAACTCCCAATTAGGAGATTTCCAAGAAATCCATCTCTATTTGGATGTACCTGTGTAGGCCACTGTGGTACTTAAAAACCAGGTGCCACTCAAAGTATTTTATACCCATGTTTGAGCTCAAGGTATGGGTGCTCAAGGTATGGAATATGTTAGTGTACTCTGACACCATTTGGTCTCATTCATGATGTAGAGTCATCCATATCATGTACTAGTCATCATAGTTTTTGATAGAGTAGAACTCCTCCTTGAGCACATCTACAAAGGCTTTTGAAGTGGGTTCTCTCTTGAATGACGTAGATTCATATATGGTTTACATCTCCCAGTAACCTTCCCACCAAGATATGATATGGTGAAGGGATTTAAAGAGTGCAAATGTGATATTTTCACCATTGGAAAATTTTTGGTTGGAGTAATACCCTTCCAACATATTCAACCATTTCTCCAAAGGATATGCATTTATTTGGCCTTCAAATAAGGGAATATGAAAATAGTCTTGTACCTTGAAGGGCGTCACACCTCCAAAATAGTTAGTCATCGAAGATGCCTTGGTCAACATCGGTAGTTGTCGAAGGATATGGGAAAATTGGTCCATCATCTTGTTCCCCTATTATGTGAGGGAATCCTTGAGCAATGTCTTGAAAGGATCTCATGCTCTATCAATTCTCTTTCTTCCTCCATGGGAGGTTTCTTGGGTCGAAAAGAGAATTTGTCCTCAAGAAAACTTAGCTTGAGACCCAAGTCTCTATACCGTGACCTCGTTGGGGACATTCTAGATTGAATAAAATAACAAAATATTGTAGAACACAAATTTGCTAGATTGGTGGTAGCTTATCTCTGAAGAGAAAGAGATGTCGGCTACACTCAATCACAAAAATAATTACATAAAACTCCATTGCATGCTCAAAGGACCTCCTTAACCTCAATTATATATGAGAGAGTGAGAGGAGAATAATTCCCATGATGCATGTGAGATAAATTGGTCTAAGTTTACAAAATTCCATAGGCATGTAAAACACTAGGAATTTCTAGGTGGTCACCCATCCCAATAATACTCTAGCCCAAGCATGCTTAAATGCATAGTTCAATTGGGATCCGATGCATTAATACTATATCCATGTACATAATACCATTAGGAAATCATTACATGATGAATGTAATTAACAAATGGATATGTAATTACATTACATTCCCATCAAAAGGGTGAATATTGTGGTTCATCAAAACCATAGGCTTGAAAAGGCAGATGACCACCGAGATCCACTTGGATCATACATTTACCCATTACATGTACATTTAATCCCATATATGCCCCCACCTTAGGGTCATATCATATACATTTAACCCCATATATTCCCCCCTTGGGGTCATATCATTGGTTTAGATTCCACATATCAATGATATGCCCCAAAAGATCCTTATTGGATCATAGTAAAGTGCAATAAAAATACTTGAGAAGGACATAACCAACTAATTCAAGTTTCACAATAGGGTCCCCATGAACCTTTATTCACAAAGTGTCATAATATCTCTCTCACACCAATGCACCTACATGATTATCAAATAGTGTTAGTACCTACAAAAAACCAAAAACAAGTACATAGGTCAATTTTTTTCAATCACTCAATGCACATGACTTGGCCTCCCATAGTCGTGTAGTTCACACAACTAGCTAGTGAAAAATCACATGAATTTCTTTCCTAAATGTCCACTGAAAAAGGGCATAAGTTGCACATCTACATAGAGGATAGGTGCACAAGATTTATTAGTGATTGTTCACTGAACAATTGCTCCATTTATGTAGCTTCCCATTGAGAAAATTCCCAAACAGTTTTTGTGACTATTCATGAAATAACCACAACTTTTGTACAACTGCCCAAAAAATTCCACTTAATACTTTTGCACGGTTGTCCCAATAAAAACCACACCATTCACATGAGATCCCATCAAATATCCATGCAAATCTGCACAACTTCTCCATGGTTTCCCACATGAACCATATGTGCCACTTCAAAAAAGGGCCATATGGGCCTAAATTCACCGCCTACATTGAAAATTGAATGTGTGAAATGATAGGTTGAGTCAGGACCCCTTACCTAGCTTTCGTTGACTAAAAAAAAGCTCATGGGTGAACGAACAACAAGCTCTAGAAGTTTGTGGGCTCCACATGTTCACATACAAAGTGGGAAAATCACAAATGAGGTATCTTTGTGGGCCCCACCCCCTTTTATATGGCCTTATTAAAAATTTCCCCAAGTCCGTGAGGGAGCTCAGATGCTCCATTTTTGGAGTCGCTTGTGCTGTTGGAATAATGGTATTTCCGCCTTTGAAAATGTATGATCCATTCATTTTCCCCAAAAATTTTCCCTAGGGCCATTTTCCCCCACCAAACTTCAATAGATAGGTATTTTAGTCCACTAGATTTAGTTTTTATACTATTTTCACCATTAAGTTTCATAACAACAATACTTTCACATTGAGTATTTAGTTTCATGTGTGTAAGTATTTACTTCAAGACCCTATTCATCTATTAGATGCATATGGCAGGTCCAGTCACCCTATCCCTTCAAGTATATACTTATTCAAACTGACATGTTTTCACTCCCTCTAAGA
This sequence comes from Picea sitchensis, assembly GCA_010110895.2. Classification (NCBI taxonomy): domain Eukaryota; kingdom Viridiplantae; phylum Streptophyta; class Pinopsida; order Pinales; family Pinaceae; genus Picea; species Picea sitchensis. The sequence continues at coordinate 66,325 of SNQJ01S0014106.1, forward strand.
TCATTACTTTTACTAGTATCACTCCCATTGAGTATGCCTTTAGATTTTTATTTTCTCAGTCATGCATGCAAATTTGCTTAGTTCCACATGCATTCAATTGTTTCTAGCCAGTAGCACTCCACCCCCATGACTTTCCTTGGTTTGATCTCCTCTTTCATTATCAACACCCATGATATTTATTCCCATAGGACACGAGTCCAAATAGTCTACATATCAAGTAATAAACCTCTTAATTCTTTCTCATCATAGTGTGGACCCATCCCATCGGAATCCCAGTGGTTCACATTTTTTATGGTTGGTTTTTTTGAATGTGTTACCTCATTTTCATTAACCTCTCATCTCCCCTGAGATTAGTAGATCATGTGCATTCCAATTTATCTTTCATTTACCCCCATGGACACCTAGCCAAATAGGCCCCTTCCCCCATTCACTCTTATTACTCTCTCCTCACATGGCCAAGACGTTTGATCATATGATTAGTGCACCCATATTTGTGTTTGTAAATTATCCAAAAATTTTACATTATTTCATTCATTAACAATTGTAAAAACATAATTCTTTACATGGAAATCACCAATACTCATACCATCACATTTGATGGAGCCTCTTTGAACCTAGTTGCAGTCTTAGTCACCCTTGGTTGGAGCATATGCATTAAGTCACCTATTCCTGCATGGTTTTATTTGATTGAAACACCTCATGTATCTCAATACATATCACTGTGACCCCCCAAGTTGCCTCCATCAACTACCTATCCATTTTCATTCACTCATTCTCAATCCTATTTTGACAAACACTTGACATATCTGATTGTCCACCCAACATTATGTCCAATTGGTTTTTTTATTGCCACCATTTGTAATCCATCATTTATTCTCTGCCTAAGGGAAGTTTTGTGTCATCCTCATTAAACACCCCACCTACAGTTATCAAATTAATCCCCCATTATAGTTCGATATCTGGTTTATCCTCAAATGATTTCAAGGGACACCTTGTCCTTTATGGTCGACATCTTCATTCCTATTGACACCAAATCAATTTTCCTAATAATGTTGATGATCCAAATTATATTGAGAAAAAAAAGAGGTACAAATAAAAATATAGCAGAGAACACAGGAATACAGTGAAATCCAACTTCTATTAATGAATAAAATAACATAATACTATAGAACACAAACTAGCTAGAATGGTGGTAGCTTATCTCTGAAGAGAAAGAGATGTCAGTTATGCTCATTCACAAAAAGATAAAAAAAATTGGCCACAAGAATGGCCTTTTAACATAAATAAAGAACCCTAAAGGTCCAAAACCCTAACCCTAGGAGGTGAAGCACCAAAAGGTTTGCAGGCCCCAAGGTGGTTAGTTGATGCGTCAACTTTTCAGGGGTGAAACATTTGCATACAATATCTGTTTTGGGAATTTAGTAGCTCATTGGAAAGACATAATCAATAAGTACAATTATTGGTAGGCCGTGGGAAAGGCATGACAACTAAAGGCCCCCAAATGGCCAAAAAACATCGTTTAGGGCCTCAAAAAATCCTTGGAAGTTTAGGACCCAAAACTTATAAAAAAAATGACCAAGATGGAGAACTGTGATGAGTCAATGGAAGAGGTGGGTGGCCACCAATATCAACCTGGATGATCCCTCCCCCCTTAGGAAGAAATGGTCCCCATTGCATCAAGTTCCCTCAGAAGATGGGGAAAATTTTGCTGAATCTAAACCTTGTTGAGACACTTGCCTTCCTAAAGTATCTATCCTTCTTTGACAACCCAATAGAGTTGTACGTTATGCTAGAAGGTTCCCTTCACCCTAGTTTCCACGATTCAATCCATGTGAGTTTGTGCAATGAATTTGATATTGAGTTATGTAGGGACGTGTAACATCCATAATTTTAATCCTCACAAATTATAATGTAATTGTGCAACTATCATTTAGGCTAGTGAGTCGATATGTTTGGGGAAAGAGCCTATATTTATTAATATGGTCGGAGGCTGAATTAAGTAGTATGTACATTGAATAGATTAATAAAAGTAATAATTTTTTGCTGCAATACAAGAGGGACAAAAATGATGGGGGACTATGATTCCACAAGAGAGAGGGGTCCAAGGGGGGAATTATTCATGGGTATTCATCTAACCCACATTCCCGAAATTATTATCATTGTGTATAACCTTGTATTTGTTGTTGAGTGTTCCCAAAGAAAATCATTAAATTCATGTAAGAGGGTGGGTGTGAGAAGTCACATCCCTTATTTATTGGAGAGCATGGGCCTAAGTGCAATCATCCTTGGGAGGAGTGTAAGTTAAGAAAGCAAGGGAGAAGAAGGAAAATCCATATGCCGAAAGGGGACAATTTTTGTTGATTATTTGGGTTTGTTGTCAATGATGTCAACCCTTGAATAAAGTCTGGTAGCGAATTCCAGTAGCACAATAGTTTGGGTAATGGAACCAAGTTTGTTTGATGGATAATGGTATGCGTTTTGGTATATTTGCAGGCAATATTATTCTAGATGGATAGTACATGTCATGCCATTTCCAGTGGTATGTGGAACATCACATAAATCCTCACGGTTAGAGAGTTATGGCCATGTGAAGTTGGAGAACCCTCATGAGTCATCTAGAAGCCCCAAAAGGTCAAAGTAGTCAAAGTGGATACACAAAAATTTATTTAAATAATAAAGTTAATGGAGAAATTAGTAAGTGGACAAGTGGTTATAAGTGGGTTAGCACTAAAATAAGGAAAGTGGGTTAAGATGGTTAGAAGGTAATTTAAAGAATAAAGTGAAGTGATGAGTGTAGTATAAGTCAAAGTGGATATAGAAGAAATTATTTAAATAATAATGTTAATGTATAATTTACTAAGTGGACAAGTGGTTAGAAGTGGGTTAGCCCTAAAATAAGGAAAGTGGGTTAAGATGGTTAGAAGGTAACCCCTTGAGGAAGCTATGTGAAAGTATAAATAAGAGGTAAGGCTCTCTAATTTTAAACACACTTGAGTATATTGAATATATACAAGTGATTGAGGTAACCAAAGGATATCTAAGATGAGTTTTAGAGGGAATTTGAAGTAAAGAAGACCGAAATTCTAGGGAAGGATAAATTCTTTTGATGATGCTTTCTAAGGTATGTTATTTACAGGTCATCTCACCATTTTCACAATAATTTTTTTTCTAGAATAATTCAGACCGTGAAATTGGGAGGCTATTGAGGAAACATATCCAAGTAGCCATGATACAAATTGCAGCTTGTGGTTCATTGTATTTTTGGAGTTACACTCTGTGGAAAATAGGTTTTGTGGCTAGTCCTGAAACTAGTCTAAAACATGTGTTTCGGGTAAAACGTCATAACTTATTTATAACAGATTCAAATTCAGTAAGACAAAATGTATTAGTTATAGTACAATTTGTGTTATTTTTTGTACCATTTTCAGATCCATACAACAAGTATTCCGTGTGGGGCACTCTCTACAAGTTTGCTCTCTAAAATAAGCTAGAATTCAACAAGGTATGCCATTTTTGATATAACTCCTTTTCTGAGAGATTCCAAGTAGTGAAACCCGGAGGAATTGGATAAAAGAAAATGAAGAACATTGTGTACAATTTTCAGATATTTATTCATTACAAGTACATAGCGATGATTATTTCAAGTTAGGGTTGTTGACTAATCCAAAATTAGTCACTTGAGACTAAAGTAAAGTTTGATGAAAATGCTAGTCTCTTGTTGTTAAAGTTAAGGAAGGTTTGCAGGCATGTGATCATATACACCAGGTCTATTACATAGTTACAAATCAGATTTGGATGATGAAATTGATGAGGGATTTTGGTTGAGGTATAGGTTGGTGCATGGTTGATGCACTTGTTTATGTTACAGGTTGATTATAGGTTGTTTGGACAGGTTATTGTAACGGATTATTTGTACAGGTTTGGTGCATGGTTGATGCATTTGTTTATGGTACATATTGAGGTACAGGTTGATGTATGGTACATGTTGGCACGGGTTATTGGTACATGCTGTTATAGGTTGATTGGTACAGGTTTACATCAGTATATCTCATAGTGATAGTGTGACAATGGTTCCATCATTCCACTTCTACATCAAAGAGATTGTACGGGGTAAGGACATGTGGTTGTAGCCACCTTTCAGTTGTAGCCGGAGAACATAGGGGGATGTAGCCTCCTTTTGGTTGTAGCCAAAGAATTGGGGAGTTGGATCTTACCTTAGGTTGTATCTTGAGAAACTAGGGGGTTGGAGCCTCCTTTCAGTTGTAGCTAGAAAACAAAGGAAGTTGGTGCTTCCAATGAATGTAATTCTTAAAGGAATATAAGAAAAAACATTACGTGGTTTTCTCCCGCTTTGGGTTTCTACGTAATAACACTGGTGTACTGTGTATGTGTATGATTGCTCATTTGTTCGTTGTTTATTTACTCTGCAACTATTGGATGATAATTATACATTGATATAACACTTTCACTTTGTGGTTAAAAATGGTTGAATTGCTCTATTATCTATTCACCCCCCCTCTCAGTAATTCAACAATTGGTATCAGATCCGATTCCTTTGGGAAATAGTTTAACTATTGGAAGGAGATCATGGATTATTTTGAGAATTGAGTACCAATGTTTAATGGTCATAATGGTTTAAATTATGAGATGTGGAGCAAAAGGACGAAAGTATTTTTAGAGACACAGGGGAATTATATTTGGCTATTAGTTGTTACAGGATATGATAGTTCAAAAAGGGAAAATACTGCAGCCAAGAAAGAAGTGAAGAAGAATAAAAAAATAGCAATGGATTTCATCTGGGAAAGACTACCTAATCCGGTAAGAGAAAAGGTTGGTAAATGTTCATCAACCAAAGAAATTTGGGATAAGTTACATGATATATATTCTTCACCCATCATAGATTCAGAAAATTACAAAGAAGATGCAGATACAGATCAAGAAGAATTGTGTTCACCATGTCAAACAGATTCAGAAGATGAAGAGTACATAATCACGAGAGGCATGTTGCTTTTCTTTAATTGTGAAAAACGTGGACATCTTGAAATAAAATTACATGAAGGAAATAAGACAGAAAAAATAATTAAAAATGAAGACAATTATGACGCAAAATTGATTAGTTATTTAGATGAACTAAGAGAAGAAAACAAGTCACTCAAGAAAGAATTGATGAGACAAAAGGAAAGTGTTCACATTTTTTAAGAATCCCAACAGGTCATCGAGAACTTAAGAAATCAGATAGAAGAAGCCAGAAAGATCGAAGAAAATCTTGAATATCAAAAGTAGTATTTGGAAGCCAACATAGCAGCACAGAAGGAAGAAGCATAAATGAGAGAGAAGATATTGACATATCATCTTAAATAAATAACTAACGATCTAAACCAGCTTGAGGAAAAGTTTGGTCAAGAAGAGAAAGGACTTGAAGAAGAAATAATCACATTAAAAATCCATCTTGAAGAAGCGAAAAGAATAGAAGAAGTCATGAAGTCTCAGATGATGAAGAAAGAAGAAGAGGTTAAGAAGCTTGAAGAAGAAGTTGTCACATTGAGAAGTAAAATCGTCAAGCTCAACAAGAACGTTGAAGAGACAAAAACATCCACATCAGTCATAGAGAATGAAGAGAAGCACTCGAGTTTGCCAAAAAGAAGAATGAAGAAAATAGAGAGAGTTATGCATAAGTACTCAAAGGAAGGAATCATGGTCAACCGGAATCTAAGAAAACTATTGAAGATACATATTCAAGAAGACCATCCATGTTCAAGACACAAAGAAGCTTCAATCATGATCATGATCAATCAGGGCAGAAATTCATAAGGACTACACCACAAAGAAGATCATTCACTCCGAGGTATGCAAATTTCTTTTATGGTCATTGTTTTTATTGTACTAATTTTGGACATAAGGTTGCAAATTGTAGGGATTATAAAATAAATGTTCAAGCAATAATTGCCTATGTGGCCCTATGTAACATTGAATGTTACAAATGTATTAACTATGGAAACATAGCTAGTGATTGTAGAAGCATGATAAATTTTGGAATAAGGCCATGAATGAAGAATTGGATAAAATAGAGAAGAATGACACTTGGGAATTGGTTCCAAGACAAAAGAATAAGAATGTAATTAGCACAAAGTGGGTATTCAGAAATAAATTGAATGAATATGGACAAGTTACAAGGAACAAAGCTAGATTGGTATGTAAAGGATACACACAGGTTGAAGGAATCGAATTTGAAGAGACATTTTTCCTAGTTGCCATAATGGAAGAAATCTAATTGGTTTTAGCTTATGCATGCTCCAAAAATATTAAAGTGTATCAGATGGATGTGAAATCGACTTTTCCAAATTGGGAACTTGAAGAAGAAGTCTACATCAAACAACCAGAAGGATTTCAGTTTTCAGAGAACACATATTACGTGTGCAAATTGAAGAAGGCCTTGTATGGTCTAAAACAGGCTCCTAGAGCATGCTACTCTAGACTATATAAATATCTACAGTAGGCAAGGTTCAGAAAAGGAAGTGTAGACAAAAACCTCTACATCAAGGTAACTCAAGATAGTATTTTATTAATTGAAGTTTATGTTGATGGTATTTTTTTGGAAGTAATGATGACAGGTTAAGATAGAAATTTGCAAAGGATATGTAGAATGAATTTGAAATGTCATTACTCAGAGAACTATCCTTCTTTCTGGGTCTTCAGATACATCAAAACAACCAATGAATTTTTATTTTTCAAACTAAGTATATCAGAGAAATGCTAAAGAGGTTTGGAATGGAAGATTCCAAACCAGTTATCACTCCTAAGCAAACAAGTTGCAAGTTGAGCAAAGATGATGATTCAAATTCTACAAACCAGAGGCAATACAGGTCAATGATTGGAAACTTACTATATGTGACAACATCCAGAGCAGATGTAATGCAGGTAGTTGGATAGGTGGTGTGATTTCAAGCAACACCAAAGGAATCATATATATTAGGAGTGCAGAGAATTTTCATATATATCAAAGGAACAAAAGAGTTTGGATTATGGTATCTAAAAGTAAATGATCTATCACTTATTTCCTACACAGATGCAGATTGGGTAGGTTTCATTGATGACCAATGAAACACCAATGCAACATCATTCTACTTGGGTAAGTGTTTAGTATAATGGCTAATAAAGAAACAATCATCAGTATCCTTATCTACAGCTAAGACAGAGTATATTGCAGCAACAACAAGTTGTACACAGTTTCTATGGATGAAACAAACTATGGCAGATATACATGTTGAGTATGATGAGCCCATTCCAATCTATTATGATAATACAAGTTCCATCAATATCTCAAAGAAATAGGTGATGCACTCCAAGACGAAGAACATTCCAATCAAGTATCACTTTCTACGGGAACAAGTTGCAAAGAAGAACATCAGAGTTGAATATGTGGGCACAAAAGAACAAGTGGCAGACATATTTACAAAGATGCTTCCATGAGAATCCTTTGAGTATCATCGCCAAAGACTCGGAGTAATTTATACTCCAAAATGAATTCTTTTGAATGCTTATCTTATATGTCTTATATGTACACGAGGAAGCACCATAAAGAGGACAGTTTAGGTTGGGAGATCAGTTTTAGGAAGAGTTTAGGGGGAGTATCCACAAGGATAGTTCAGTTAGGGGGAGTATCCCCAGATGGAAAGATACCTTTTCTATTGATGACAAAGCGGGAGAGATTTATCAGATTCAGAGCATAGAGACATGGTTTCAGGGGGAGCGATGGTCATAGGGGGAACATGAGTGATATGAGTTCACTATTGCATCAGAGTGTTTTCATCAATTCCAATGGGGGATATTGTTTATCATTTGGGTTGGTTGTAATTGATTTCAACCCTTGAATAAAGTCCGGTAGTGAATTCTGGTAGCACAATGGTTAGGGTAATGGAACCAAGTTTGTTTGATGGATAATGGTATGAGTTTTGATATATTTGTAGGCAAGACTATTCTAGATGGATAGTACATGTCATTCCATTTCCAGTGGTATGTGGAGCATCACATAACTCCTCACGGTTAGAGAGTTATGGCCATGTGAAGTTGGAGAACCCTCATGAGTCATCTAGAAGCCCCAAAAGGTCAAAGTAGTCAATGTGGATACAAAAGAAATTATTTAAATAATAAAGTTAATGGATAAATTACTAAGTGGACAAGTGGTTAGTACAAAAGAAATTATT
>SNQJ01S0014107.1:34288-49681 GCA_010110895.2 Picea sitchensis
GACTCCTTACAGAATGAGTACACCAGAGTTGAAGGATTTGCAAATGCAACTTGAAGAACTTCTGAAGAAGGGGTATATACGCCCAAGTGTGTCACCTTGGGGTGTCCTATTCTTGTTTGTGAGAAAGAAAGATGGAACACTAAGATTGTCCATTGACTTTAGACAGTTGAATAAAGTGACTGTTAAGAACAAGTATCCTCTACCAAGGATTGATGATCTATTTGATCAATTGAAGGATGCGGAGATATTTTCAAAGATAGATCTTAGATCAGGATACCATCAGGTAAGGATTAAAGAAGAAGATATCAGCAATACCACCTTCAGAACAAGTTATGGTCATTATGAGTTCACAGTGGTGCCATTTGGATTTCCAAATGCACCAGCTATTTTCATGTGCTTAATGAATGATGTTTTCCAAGAATATTTGTACAAGTTTTTCATTGTCTTTTTGGATGACATTCTTATATATTCTAATTTAGAGGAATAGCATGAACATCATTTGAGGATGGTGGTGCAAGTATTAAGGGAGCATCAGTTGTATGCCAAATTTAGCAAGTGATCATTTTATCAGAAACAAATTCATTATTTAGGGCATATCATTTCAAAGGATGGGATAACAATGGATCCTGAGAAGATAGAGGCCATTAGAGAATGGTCATCACAGAAGAATGTGATAGAGGTGAGATCATTCATGGGTCTTGTAGGCTATTACAAAACATTTATTGAAGGATTCTCAAAGATTTCACACCCAATCACTTCCTTGCAAAGAAAGGGAGTTAAGTTTTTGTGGACACTGGATTGCAAGAAGAGTTTCCAACACTTGAAACAATTATTGACAAGTTCTCCAATATTAAGGATTGTAGACCCAAATGAAGACTTCATTGTATGCACGGATGCATGTAATGAAGGACTTGGTGGAATCCTCAGTCAAAATGGGTTTTTCATGTGTTATGAATCAAGGAAGTTGAAGGATCATGAAAGAAACTATGCCACTCACGATTTGGAGTTGGAAACCATAGTGCATGCCTTGAGGAAATGGAGACACCACCTCATGGGGAAGAGTTTTGAGATAAGAAAAGACCACAATGGTGTGAAAAACTTATTTGATCATCCAAATCTAAATGCTAGGCAAAACAGATGGTTAGAATTTCTAAGCGAATATGACTTTGATATAAAGCATATCAAGGGGACAGAGAATAAAGTGGTTGATGCACTCAGCAGGAGGGTGCATGAACTACATTATACAACCATTAGCATGTATCAGACTAATATTAAAATCAAACTTTTGGAGGTTGCAAATGCAGATCTTCAATACAGAGAATTGGTAGCAATGCTACAACAGGGTAAGATGCCACAAAAGGTGGATAATTATGATTTGGGAATCGATGGAATATTGTTGTACAAAAACATAATTTGTGTTCCAAATGTCCAGGACTTGAAACATACGATTTTGCATGAGATGCATAATGTTCCTTATGCAGGGTACCCTGGATATCAGAAAACCATGGCAGTAATCAAGAGCCATTAGTTTTGGCCATGTATGAAGAGAGAGATCGATGAATACATCGCTAAATGTACGGAATGCCAGAAAGTTAAAGATGAGAATAGGCACCCAACATGGTTGCTGCAAGCTTTACCCATTCCTGAATGGAAGTGGGAAGTGGGAAGTGGTGACAATGGATTTTATTACAGGATTGCCCAGAAAAGGAAAGGCATGATTCGATCATAGTGGTGGTGGACAAGATTACGAAAGTTGCCCATTTTATTCCACTGAAAACTACTCACAAAGAAGAAGATGTTGCTGATATTTTGATGAAGGAAGTGGCACGATTGCATGGAATTCCTAAAATAATTGTGTCCGACAGAGACCCGAAATTCACCTCAAATTTCTGGAAAGGATTGTTCGAAGGATTCGGAATGAGTCTGAACTTTAGTACAACTTATCATCCTGATTTTGATGGACAGATAGAGAGGTTGAATAGAGTGATAGAATATATATTAAGAATGTATGTGATGGACAAACCATCGAAATGGGAAGACTACCTACATTTGGTAGAATTCGCTTACAACAATCGGTATCAGGCATTGTTAAAGATGAGCCCATTTGAAGCACTTTACGACAGAAAGTGCAATACTCCAGTGAGTTGGGGTAATCCTGCTGATAGGATAGTAGTTGGGCCAGAGTTTCTCAAGGAGATGGAGGACCAAATGATAAAAATTAAGAAGAATTTAAAAGCTTCCCAAGATAGATAGAAAATTTATATCGATAAGAACAGAACCCACAGATAATTCAAAGTGGGTGATCATGTTTTCTTGAAAGTGAAAGCTAACAGGAGTTCCCTGAAGCTAGGAAGTTGCGCCAAGTTGGCATCCAGATTTTGTGGGCCATTTGAAATCCTAGAGAGGATTGGTCCAGTTGCTTATATGATTGCATTACTTGCATCTATGTCTGTTCATAATGTCTTCCATGTATCATTTCTAAAGAAATATATACATTATGATAATCATGTTATTGATTGGAATGTGATTCAGGTGGATCAAGAAGGCAGTTTTCAAGTGCATCCAGTGCACATTTTGGACTGGAAAGTCAAGCAGCTCCGAAACCGAGCCATGGGGCTTGTCAAGGTACAATGGACCTGGTATGGTCCTGAGGACCCTACTTGGGAGCATGAGGATGCAATGCAGATAGAATATCCACATCTTTTTGAATATTTTTGAAAACTTTGTTGTATATGGGTGTATGATGCACTGAGGACAGCGCATAAATAAGGGGAGGGGATTGTAATATCCCTCATCCGAACCCAATTGTAAATGTAATGTAAGTGTACTTAAGATGGTGAGCTTTTTTGACATCATTTTAATGCACCTTCCATGGCATAGTGCATGCATGAACTGCGCAGTAAAATGATGTAGTGTGCACATTCTCGGATACCGCGCACAGTAACTAAAGTGTGCACAATATGGAGGTCAACGAACCTTGTGTATATGATATGTGCTATAGGATGGTGAGTCAGTTATTATAAGCTATAATGCTTATGTTTTGGAATTAGGCCAGAGCACCTAAATGTTAAAGGCCAATGCACCTATTTTTTATATGTCTCATGATTAATATAAAATACATTGATGCATGCAAATTGACCACAATTAAAGAGATGGGGGACTAAAATTCACCAGTTAGGGAAGGGGAGGGCCAAAATTCAAGGGAAAGGGCTAAGCTAGAGAGATTAAGACAAAAAGGAATATTATATTAATATTTCCTAAAGCATAAAGTATGGATAATTATCTTATCCCAAGTTCTAAAGTTGGGGACAAGTGGACCAAAGTAACTTATGATATGACAAGTGTCAAGTTGGGACATGGATTCATATCATGGAGACTTAACTCATTTGGTCACTTTTCAGGATCATTCTCACCATCACCTTCACGATCATTCTGAATATCATACTTCACGATCAGTTTCACGATGATACCTTCCATCACTCAGTTATCCAGTCAATGATTCCATGACCATTTTCATTCACACAGGTCGTTATCCTTGAGACATACATTTCATTGTATCTGATCTTTTTCCTTTTAACCATTCTGGTTGGTGTACCTGGTTAGCTTGGGAGAGGGAATGAAGAAGCGGGTTTTCAAGCCCCTGAGAAATTGAAGAGACAGGTTGTCACGCCCGTGAGAAATTCTCTAAGTGAGAGAATTGTTGGGGATTGATTCTCGAAGGTGCTAAACTGCAGCTACAGTGCTACTGTTTCATAGGGTTTTACTTTCTTCTCCTTTGTCATAAAGGTCAAGGGTGTGAATCTTATTGATCTTCTTGATATGTTTCTTCTTCTTCTTGATATTCTAATTTTTGCAAGAGTACCAATTGACAACAATTGATATCAGTTGATCATATATAGTGATATAAAATGAACAATACCAATTGATACCAGTTGATCATAAATAGTGATATCAAATGAACAATACCAATTCATCATTTTCCATTTATAATCAATTGTTAAATTATGTTATTACTTTTAGTTCTTTGATTCCAAGAGATTTTTACAATTCATTGGTAACATTAATAACTTTGCTCTGTTCACACTATGTATTTATATATTTTGAACTTTTTTTTTCTTTTTTCTTTAGATATTGTTTGTTTTATTCATCTCACAATTATACAGACTGATTTTTTTTTTAGAGTTCATCATCATCACCATTGTTTTGTGCACCCAAAAGTTTATTCATCTTCTTTTGTTTTCATTTTTATTTCATTGGCTAATGGACTATTGATTTGTATGATATTTTCAGGATACGCTATTGTGTCATCTTCTTCTTTAGGAACTCTTGTTTCTTCACCCATCATTTTCTTCTTATAAATTTCTTCATTTTTAGGTGCCATATCATCTTTCTTTCTTTCTATTTCATATTTTCTTCGCCATATCTTTTCATGAGATATTTTGTTTTTTGGATATTTCTTTTCTAAATTTTTCCTTTGAGATTTTTCATCTCTTCTTTTCTTCCAACCTTCATTAGATTTTCTTCCCAATTTGTATGAATTATTTCTCATCTACTGACTTCTTGATTTTCTACAGTTTTGGGATTTGTGGCCAAATCTATCACAATTGTAGCATCTTATGGTATGGATTTTTTTTTTTTGTGGCCAATATAATTGCCTCTCCAACATCACATTAAGTTATTGGACCTTCCTGAATCTCTCCTTTCAAGACTCTTGCATTCCAATGCTTTGTAACCAAAGTTATGACAAGAAAAAAAATAACCATTGAAGGTGTTTCCATACTTGAGTATGTTGTGACATGAGAAGTATGCATTTTAATATGTTTCTTGTTTTTTACTTTTATAGCTTCCTTCCTTGACAAAGTTCATGATTTGTTTTTGGTTTATGAATGTACCTTTTTCTTTTGAGGAGTATGATCCTTTATCATGTTTTTGAATGTTGCTCCATTTACCACCTTGTTCTTTCTTATTGTGTCCAACTCTTGTTTTTTCATTAGTTGGTATTTGACTATTCGAGATCCTATCCAGGAGAGGTGACTTGTTCTGGAAATTGACAGTTTATTTTGTCTTTTCATTATTCTTTTTGAGGTTGATAACTTCCATTTCCAACATGTGACATGTTTCTTCCTTTTTAGTCAGCTGAATCTTCAAAAAAAAAAAATTCCTTAGCTTCTTCAAGTTGATTCATTAGATTGATGAACATTTATTTTGTATCATCCAAGACTTTTGTGCAGTTATTGGTTTTGTCATGTGTCTTCAACTCTTCTATATATTTTGCTAGATAAATAACTTCATTCTTCAATCGTTTTTTTTCTTCCTTGTTTTCTAACTGGATCCTTTTGAGGTTGATGACTTCCAATTCCAATGTGTGGCATGATTCTTCCTTTTTAGTCAACTAGATCTTAGGGTTTCTTCACTTTCCTTATCTTTTTCAAGTTGAGTCTTTATAGTATTGAACATTTATTTTGTTTCTTCCAATTATTTTGTGCATTAATTGAGTTTGTCATATGCCTTCAACTCGTTCATTTATTTTGTTAGATCATCAAGTTCAGTGTTTAATCTATTGATATATTCTTCTTTGTCTTCTAGCTTAATTTTTAGTTCATGATCTTCAAGGTTAGATTGATCTAACGAGTTTAGTAGCAAGATATATTTATTTTGAACTTTATCAGACTCTTCAAAAGTGCGCATAATTGTGTATTCAATATGGTTGAGAACATCCTTAGTAATTTTAATATATAGACCATTTCCTAGTTCCATATTAATCACTTCAAATGTAGCTACAACATCAGTCTTAAAATCTAATATTTTTTTCTTTAGTAAATATTGTTGTATTTATCAATTCCTTCATGTAGTAGTCTTCTATATTGATGAATGGGTTTTGCATCAATTCTTTGATGGAATTGTTCTCTTCTGTGGTTTTTTCTTTATTCTGATAAGATTTTTATTTATTTGTATTTTGTTCTTCAATCTGATTGGATTTCTCCATTTCTGAGTTTTGTTATTTAATTTGATTGGATTTCTTTGTTTCTCTGTTTTGTTTTATAAACTGATTGGAAATCTCCATTTCTGAGTTTTGTTCTTTAATCTGATTTGATTTCTCTGTTTCTTTGTTTTGTTCTATAATGTGATTGGAATTCTCCATTTCTTTGTTTTGTTCTTTATTTTGATATGAATTCTCTAGTTGGAGCTATAATACTTTAGCAGAGGTGCAGTGTCCCATATTTGCTTTCACTTGGTCTGACAGTCCATTCTAGATTACATTTAATGCTATTGAATTAATTTTATTTCCTTCTTTTGCAGTTTTGGATTTTTTCTTTGAGGTAGTTGAGTACCAAGGTTTATATACTAATGAGTCCCAAACACCAAATCCTCTTGACTTCAGATACCATTTCATTATTTCCATCCATGAAGAGTAGTTTATTCCATTAAAYAAGGGGGCTTCATTTGTGGAGAGATCCATTTTTCCACCCAATTCTTCARAATCTACCTTCTAGTGTTAAAACTTTGTKGAACACACCCACTTTGACACCAATTGTTGAAATACACACTAACACTGAGAGGGGGGGGTGAATCAATGTCTAGAAATTTTGACTGTTTTTCACACTTTCATAGATTAACTGAATTAACTAAATAAGATATATGAAGCTCAATTAATTATTTATAAACATGTATATCACAAACTACATGAAGTAGATAAAATATCTTTCTTTTATTTATTTAACTTGAATGAATACAAATTAAATCAATCCTTTAATATATGCAACTTCAATTGAATATGAGAGATCCAACTTTATGATACAAGACCTATCTTGTAGTTCTCAGATCCAATTGAGAAATGATGAATCCAACCCTCATAACAAGACCCAACTTGTTGATCTCAGATCCAACTGAGATGTGAGGAATCCAAACCTCATAACAAGACTCAACTTGTAAACATGCACCAACCTAATAGAATGAACTTTCATTCAAACCATTATATATATATATATATATATATATATATATATATATCCACCAAGACACACTCTTTTCACCACACGTTTCTGGTTTATATAGTATTTGAATAGGTATACGATTGAACCAATGTGTCTTTTGACAATGAACCATTGCCCCTCTTCATTCTAATCTTATCAATAAAAAAAATGATTTTAACTTAAGAAGACTTCAAATCTTTTGTTAGTTTAGTTATCCCTTCATGTGTAAATTATCTTGAAGCGACAATGAACTCGTTTGGTGTCAATATTTCTCGAATTACTCTACATGCCTTAAGTTGTTTACAAAAAATGAATTATCCATGAGGCGCTTCCTTCAATCCACTTCCCTTTGTGACCGCAGGCTCAAAACCACAGGCTTATCCATTTCAAACATTGTTATGTTGGCGCTTTTCTCCTTCTGCCCTTATACTTCTACATGGGACCATATTCAAATGTCTAAGGGATTATTTACTTCTAGTCCCTTTGCGATCATTATTAGCTTCTTTACCTTATCACGCGACCAATGCTGGAACTAGGCTCTCTATTACTTCTGCCTTTGGGATTTTCAACCTTTGTAGTCTTCCAATTCTCCCGGAGTAAATTTCGTTGAAGTAAAATTTGATGAAGTATGTATACTCTATTTACTAGTAGATCATACAGTCAATATTTAATATCCTATTGAATGGATGATCCTAGATCATCCAGAGGATTCAACAAAATCAACCAGCATGACCTAATTTTCAGTTTAGATGGACGGTCCTCGTTCATTTCAACATTCCAGGACTTTAAGATCCTTTGAGTAACTCAAATTCCTTTATCTCTGAAGTTGGTCAATGTTGGATTTGACTATTTCCATGCAACTTTGATTTGATGGTTTACAAGATTCTGGGGCTTCGAAAATTTGGGACTCCGATAATTTCATCTTTACCCTGTCCTTCAATTATGATCGAAGAACCGAATAGGTCCACCACCGTGGATCTCCCCCTAAATCAATCTGACAGTTTTTATCTACTCTGGGACTTTTCTCCTTTGGCCCTGCTTATCCTATATTTCCACTATGCTATATCAATGGTAAATAATGGTTCCAAAGTACATCAACAGTTAGATTTACTTCATGATTCTGACCTTTGACAATTAGTTGATAAAACAAGCTTGGATATCCCCGAATTTTGTAATCCTGGAGTGATGTGGCTTTCTGATGTCACTCAAGATGACGTGGACCCTAAGTCTATGTGCCACATGTCACCCTAATTCATGACTTGCATGCACCTTATATGCCACATCGACCTTGACATTTGACATCGTTTGATTGGGCCATGTGTCATCTAGTTTTGACATGATCCTACTACCGTGGAACTACTAATGTGTCACATGTCTTCCTCCTGGATCTAAATGTCATAGATTCATTTGAATTTCATCCTTGATCTGACGATTGACGTTACTTCGGGATTATGACACTTTTAAAACTTCGATCAAATAATCCTAGATCACTGAAGTTTCAAATTTCCTATCCTCCACTTGATCTAATGGTTGAGAAGTGACCCAAATTTTCTCCACGAGATCTGACGGTCAGCATTCACTTCACGACTTCATAGGTTTCAAGACTTCATGTCTTATGGGGTCCGCTTATGCTATCCTTCCGCTTGGTTCTATATGATGATCATGATAGATCCCAAAATGATCTAACGATTTTGATTACTGCTAAATTTTGAATGGACAATTAGGATTCCAYGATCGTTCACAAGGGATTATTCTATGTAGGCTTTGGATTCTACATTATATGATGGTCTCGGATTATCTCGAGAACTACATCAACCTACAATATTCTTCCTTGATTCTTTTGGRGTTTATTGTGGGGATTTCAATCCTGATAGCACTTCAGTAATTCACTCTCCCTTATGAKATTTCCTTCATCCTTTCCAAAGACCTTAACATTGCATGCTTTGATTTTGTGTGTGTATTCTTTGTAGAATCTCCCAGCTATATCTCCTGATATTTAGGAACATAGGATCACTATTGATCCTATCATGATCAACAATTATCACGAATTGCTTCTGCCCAAAAATAATCTTCCTTTTCCTCTGATTATTGTACAATGTTGACTCATGTTTCCGTCAATGACAACACATGATCAATAATTCTAGCAGTTTCTTCTACAACTCCATTCTGTTGAGACATATATTGAGTTGTCTTATTTCTTTCAATTCCATTCTCCTTAGAAAACTTATCAAACTCTTGAAAACAAAATTCATCACCATTATCAGTCAACAACACCTTAATCTTCGTTAAACCAACGAAAAACCTCATATTTAGTTTTAAGAAAATATACCCATGTCCTTCTCGAATCATCATCAATGAATGAAACATAATACATAACCTTTTAAATCGAAAGAACGTGGACTAGACCAAATAAATTAGAATGAATTAAGTCCAAGAGAACAAACAATTTGTGATAATTAGAGTAAAATTTAACATGGTTTTGTTTTCTATATTTGTTGTGCTTGCAAAAATCAAATTCAATAGCATAATCATGCAATCCATCAACAATATTTGTTTTTCATGGCCCATAGGCCCTTATCACATATATGGCCAAATATTTGGTTCCATAAAACTATATCACATATACCATTAGGGAGTTTTATTAAGACTCTACCATGATAAAACTATTCATAGCACAATCATGAACAAGGTATACCATCCCACTATTATATTTCTCATACACTGAAAACCATTTCTAATAGGAATTAATAGGGAAGGAATATCGAGAGCCTATAAACCATGCACTCTATCCTACATGGGTTTCTAAAGATGCAAGAAAAACATCTCCACCATCCTCTTGAAAATATTTTTCATATTCATCATGGGAATCATTATTTTCCTTCTTATTATTGTTCTTCTCTAACTTTCAATTCCTTATGTAATTCCTAACCTTTCCACAATTCCAATCTTTTGAATTATATTTTCGAATAGACTCATGTCTCCCATGGGATTTGGATCCACCCTTTTCTTGCTTCTTTCCTTTCTCTTTTGACCTTCCACAAAAAATCAAATCTTGATTGGTTGATTCAAAACCTTTTCACCTCACCTTATTTGAGAGTAGAGAAACAACAACCTCATCAAGCACCAATGTATCTACCATGCTTCCAATGGCCATTATAAAGTTCTCCCATGAATCTGGCAAAGAAAAAAAAATGATCAAATAGATATCCCGCTCATCCATATTCACTTCAACTGAGATCAAATAGGTCACAATAGTATTAAATGAATTCAAGTTTTCAATTATAGAATCATTCTCACCCATTCTCAAATAAAATATTTTTTTCTCGAAAAAGGTTTATTGACCAAGGATTTAGCCTAATACAAATCCCCCAACTTATTCGAAAGAGATGTTGGGGTTTTATCTTAAAAACATTCAATAATACTGAATGGGTCATTTGATACTAGATCTATCTTTTTAAATTCTATTTGTGGTTGATAAATGTTTATTTTTTGTGAAGAAAAGAATTTATTAGTCAATCCATTAAGTAAATTATGAAATTGCAAACTTAGGTAGTTTATTCGATGGATCTTGTGGAGCTTATTTTGTACCATCCATTTAGAGTACTAAGTTTCTTTAGAGCCTATGTAACCCCTTCTATATTCATTCTATTCATAAGAAATATTACAAAGCTGGATTTCCATGGCTCTTGAGGAGCTTATTTTGTACCATCGATTTATGACGCTACCTTTTTTTAGAGGTTGTGTATCCATTTGTATTTTTCATTATGTTCATAAGAAATATTACAAATATGGTAATGAGTCTTCCAGTTACGTCAATAAGTATATATCTTACTTCAATGTTAGAGTATTCAAGTTTTTTATCATGTTGAAGGATTATTAAATGATTAGCTCCATCTTTATAAGTGAAAAGGTCAAATCCTTTGAAGTGAAAAAACATTTTCGAATTTTAACACTCTAAAATAAATTTGTAATTTAAGTGATTTGATCTCTCTAGTCATAAGTTTGGAGCTAAGATATATTTAGACTAATTGTATTAAATTGATTTATTTATTTTGTTTTTTCCTCTTATAATTTGTGTGCAATTTATTTACTATTATTACAACTTGTTATTAAAATACTAAAATTATTATATTCAATTGATTACATTTGGTCAATCTACTAAACAATAACTTGTAATTATGAACTATACATCTTCAATTTCTTAACAATTTCCTCAAATTTTAGTAAAATTTTATTTAATATTATTGTTAATATTTCTCTATATTTTACTTGCTATAAATATTATTATAAGCTAAAATTAAAAGGATTATATTGTGGATTTCATTCCTCATTGTGTGACTTCTATCAAACTTCAAACAATTTCCAAATTAACATATTAAACTGAATTATTTAAAATGAGTATAAATTAAAGAAAAGTTGAAAAGATTATTTTAAAAAAAGTTGAGAAATTTTTATAATAATAATTTTATAATTGTTAATGCAATCATATATAACCTTAAAATAATAGATTATAATCTTTAGTTAATTTCATAATTTCCTTATTATATATTGTATATTTTTTKAAAGTTTTATATATTAGTTTTATTTCATATAAACCGTAAAATAATATATTATAATCTTTCCTTAATTTCATAATTTCCTTATTATATATTAAAATAATATATTATAATCTTTCCTTAATTTCATAATTTCCTTATTATATATTGTATATTTTTTTGAAAGTTTTATATATCAGTTTTATTTTACCACAAAAAATTATGCATTTCCCTCACATTGGATTATAAAAAGAGTTTTAAGTGCAATAAATAGCTTAAAGTTGATATTTTCATAACTATAAAAAATGATAATATCAAAACCAAAAAAAGTTTTAATTTATCTTTTAAATCTTTATGTGGAATATCTAAAATTTATAATTTTCCAAAAAATCTTAAACAAAATGATTAAGAAACAATTAGGTGCTATTTTTTTTTAAGTAGTGAGTTATAGTATTGTTTTGTGCATTTATTATTTTAATTATTAATATTGTGGTGGTTTTGGTGTCTTGATTTGTATTTCTTTTTGTATTATGTGTTGGGTATGTGTTATATTCTTTGCATGTGTGTGTGGGTTCTTTTGTATTGATTTTTGTGACAACTGCGTTTGACGATCCCTCTAGTAGTGATTTTTGTGTCGTGTGCACTAAATTAATCTTAGATTGTTATTTTTAGCAGTTTACTAAATTAATATTGGATTAAGGGATTAGGGTTTTGGTATCTACAGAATACTTAAAAACACTGTATATATATTGTATAGTGAATGGTAAAATTGGATATAATGAATATAAGAAAGGTTTTCCTAGATAAAAATTTATGTGTACTCTGTGTATGAGTCATTGATTAAATTATGTTTTTCTTTAGAATTTATATGCACTGCTTTACTTCACAGGTTTAAAACTTACATTATGTTGTTAACTACTTTGTTGAATATGTTCATGTTGAAATCAACTTTTAGCTATTAAACCTTGAACAAAAATGATCTTGGAGTCATTGATTTTTTTTAATATTTTATTTGATTATAATTTAAAATATTGTAGATAAGCTTTCTTAAATCTTTTTGTTTTTGAAATATCTGCAAATTATCTTATTAAGTACAATATTATTATAACTAAGTACTCTTTGATTTTGGATATGAAGTTTTTAATATTTTGATTTTCAACGAAAGAAAAATCTAATTTAATTTTTTACAATCAAAAACATTTACATACTAACATCAAATTATAAATATTTACATTTATTAAGGATTATGTTTAATAATATGTATTAAATATTCATAAAAGGATTCAAATTTTGTATAGAAGTCTATTGAAACAAAAGAAATTTATTTTATTTTTTAAAATATCTAAAGGATATGGACTAAGTTGCTCTAAGTTAGATGAAGGGAGAAACATTTTTCAAAGTATAGAATGGATAAAAAACACACAAATACATCTGGACACACTCTCACAAGATCCATAAAACATACTAGTATAAAAAATTGATCAAATGTCCTTAGTACGCCCACATTAAATCACTATTTTAAAATATATCCAACCTTTAATTCATTTCATTTTGTGAGGTTTAATAAATAAAATTTGGCATTAAACTAAGTTCTTAGTCATCATCATCAATATATATATCGATAGAGAAAACAGGATTATGAGACTAAGTTCATCAATGATAAATTTTATACAACACTTTTATTCTTTCTTGTAGAAATTGACATCAAATAAGTATTGGTTTATCAAACACACAAAAATGTGATTCAATATGGTAAATGTGAAATTTATAAAATTTATGTTTAACCCAATCTTTTAGTTTCTTTTGATTAATATAGAAACATCTTTAAAATATCTAATATTTTTATAGTTTGTATATGTGTTTTAGTGATATTTTATACATGTGTTTTACTTCATATTTATTATGGTATTTATAGATATTGTTTAATATGCTTACAATTCAATTTGGTGTATTATAATTGAGATGTAAAAGGGACATATCAATTAGAAAAATAATTTTAAAGTATATTGATACCAACTTTAAAACTTATAAATACTTGTTGTATTAATTAATTGTAAATTATTGAGATTCTTCAAATATAGTTACTATTGATGATGTGATAAAAATTAGAATTTCTATAAATTAATTTTCCATTTTATAATCTTTCACTGTTTATTAAGGATAACAAAGATAAAAAACTAAATGTAAATTTTAGATAAATTTGTTGAAATGATCACCACATAATCACTATAATATATCTTAAAGAGAAATTTAAAATACACACCAAATTAATCAATTTTCATTTTTAATGAAAAATGATAATATTTAAGTCACACAAATATAAAATAAAATTATACTACTAAAAAAAATCTGAGTGAGAAATTTTTTCCTATTAAATGCGTGCATGAAAATATACTACTAAAGAAAATCTGAAAATCTGAGTGAGAAAATTTTTCTTGTTGAGTGTGTGCGTGTGAACTAGGGAATTTAACTTAATTGCATGCATACCCATAAGAAATTATTAGCAATGTTGATATACTCTCATTACATTAACTACATTATTTTAACTAGATATTTGCCTTACTATATAAAACGGAATTTCGAGAGCCCATCACGACAAAAGGATTCTGAGCATGTAAGAAGTTGAAGTTGAGCAAGTTTCGATATTGTACGAGCAAAAAAAAGCAACAAAACAAAGCAAACCCGACCCGCGTAAGGGTATCCTCTTAGCAATAGGAAGAATTAGATATACATCCCTTGGAATATTTTCGTTGGGTTGAAGTCTCAGATCACAGGAGAAACAACAACGCCATGACGTGATTACTGACCTTTATTCTGAAATTATCTCCAGTAAACCTGAATAGAAATTTGGAAAAAAAACAAATGTCGACTATACGGTTGATAATTTACTCAGCAAGTTCCTTTTGTCTTGGGCTTACACTCAGAATATTCATCTGCTCCATCACTGTTGACTGATTTTGCGTACATAGCTCTTTCTTTTCAACGCCTATGAGTGGAGCCCGTGGAAGAGAAGGCAATCTTAGTCTGCAGGCCAATGCAGACCCCACGATCGGCTCCACTGGAAGATTCTCACAGTTGCAGACCTCAACCATATAGCAATCAGGGTCATGGATGAACAGCTGATCCACATATATCCCTCCTTCCTCCACGATTCGTTTCACATATTTGATCTTCATTTCTTGCAACTTCCTCTCTACAGCCTGCCCATCTTCGCACTGCAATTCCGAAGACATGGTGAAGCTCAGTATAGTACTCTACAGAAATCAGTAGAAAAATCGAATGGGAATTACTAATTATACATGCATGATGCTGCTATGAATCTCGTATAATACAGATGAATAATATACCTGAAAGGAGACGTGACTGTCTCTTGGATTGATTTCAGTTTTCTTGGGTAGATTGTCTGGATTCGGAGATTGCAGCAAATGGATCCCTATTCCGTAATTGAACAACCTGCGATAGAATTAACCAAAAATTATAAACTACAAGCATCTTGTTCCGCAGACAGAGACTCAATACGGTGTTCACAGTGCACACTGTAAGTTTTGGAAAAGCACTGTGTTGTGAAATTATTTTATTGCTACAATACATGTTTTGTGCTGTGAAATTATTTAGGTATTGGTCATTTTCGAACAAATGACTAAAATGTGAATGTAAATAGCAAATCAAAATCAATCTACATACCAGACACCATCAAAGCCAAACGATCCAGGTCTTTTAATAGGAATGAAACCGAGGATCTCTTGGTAAAATGTAATGGACTCTTCTATGGATCTGCAGACGAGAGAAATATGGTTCAATGACCTCAGAGCGAGGGGTCCTGATCCTGATCCTCCGTCCTTGGTAGAGTTCACCATTCTCGTCGAATGTTAAATTTACACTGT
>SNQJ01S0014107.1:49691-71601 GCA_010110895.2 Picea sitchensis
AAATTCTTAATCTTTCTTCAAGTGATCATCAACATTATATAGCATATGGATAGTAAAAGTAAAAAGCATCAGTCACACACAAGGTATACACAGAGACAGATTTTCACGAGGAAACCCATAAAGGGAGAAAACCTCTTCTTCTTTGAAATGATATGCAGTATTTTAAGTTCTGTACATCATCTTTAATTGAGAACCAACTCAATGTGAGGTTGCTACCTCTGTTTTACAAGCTGCAACTTGTTTGAGAGCACCAACTCTCTAGTTTCTCTAGCACCCACTAGAAGGAAGCACCAACTCCCTGAATATTCCATCACCAACTGGATGGAAGCACCAACTTCCTGAATGTTTCAGCACCAACTGGATGGAAGCACCAAATTCTAGTTACACAGGCTCCAACCTGTATAACAGAGAACACTTGTTCTCCCTTGCACCACCCTGCCACCCTGGTTTCTCTGGCTGCAACCAGATGGAAGCTACACCTTGCTGTGTTCAAGCTTCCACTTGAACCTCTAAGGACAACAGTCCTCCCAAGAACCTCCCAACCTCCCTAGAATATCAATGGCTAAATCAACATTCAACTTTACAGATAAATCAGTTCTTACCAATCTTTCTTTGTTCTGTAAATCTGATCTTCTGCACACTATTCTTCTACTCTTCTCTTCCTCTTTCTGTTCAGTAGGTATGCTATGTATAAACTCGTGCTCTCATTCTGCTCTTCTTCAACTCGTTCTGTTATTTTGCTCTGCATTTCATCTCACAATTCACATATGCTCAATCTCCTCCTGCGCATCCTCTTCTTCTCTATTCTTACAGTTTCATTCATTTACAGAACAAAACCAACTGTGCACAATCTGTCTCTTTTTCTTTTATACACCCACATGGCGGTTCAACTTCCCATTTCCTTAGGCAAAATAATGACAACTGTCCTAGATACTGAAGCGCTAACTAATTCACAATCATGAGTCTGTTTCACTTAACATATTTGTAACTGAGGAGTTAATCTGTGAGAAAGAACAGTAACCCTCCGATCACATTCAAGTTTTATCCGCACCGTTGGATGAACTTTATTATTCTTTCCTTTTTAAATTGGGTTTCATCATTTCGGCATTCCTGTGCCCAAGTGTCTCGACACTTCATGTCGCGATCTTCAAAAATCTGAAATGGAGCTTATCTGAACTGACTCCTTCTCTTCCCATGACCAAGGGCTGTGACCACAACCTTATGCATAAGGCGCTTTCGCAATTTCTCATATCGCAAATTCATAATTCAAGTTACTTTGTTTCTTTTGTCTCTCCATATTGCGATTGGCGAAACTCCGACACGGAGTTGAAACAACGGTCCAGATATGAACTTGTTTCAACGGCTACGATAGGATCGCGATATCGGATATCGCGAAATCATGATTCTTGTTGCATTTGTTTCTTTTCCTCTTGATATCGTGATTCGTGAAACTCTGACACGAGCTATAATCAATAGTCTAGATTCATTCTCGATTCAATGGTTGAGATTGAATCGTGATATCGCATATCATGAAATCGACATTCTTGTTGTCAAGTGTTTTTGTCACTTCAAAGTCCTGATTCACGAAACTCCGATAAGGAGTTAAATCAACGGTCCAGATCTGATCTCTATTCAGTGGCTACGATTAAATTGCGATATCGCATATCATGATTTCGACATCCTTGATGTCAAGTGTTCTTGTTACTTCAAAGTCCCGATCCCCGATACTCCATGAAGAAAATCAACGGTCCAGATCACTTCTTAACTTAACGGCTGCGATTAAGTCGCGAATTCACATATCGCGGTTTCAAGGTTCCTGTTGTATTGTTTCTTTGATATATCCAAAACGCGATCCTCGAAACTCCGATATTGACTGGAATTAACGGTCCAGATCAAATCTTGATCTGACGGCTCAGATTTCATCGTGATTTTTCATATTGCGATTACACCCTCTTCTCCTTGCACTTTAAAGACCGTGCAGGTTCTCCTCGATCCAACGGTGGTCGGACCCTGCGCTCGGATCTGACGGCTGAGATCTGTCTCTCTCTTCAACGATCAGAGAATCTTCTTCTCAAGAGATTCTTCTCAAACTCTCGCTCATTCGCTACCTTCGATCATTCCCTGCCTTCGATCATTCACTGCTTTCGATCATTCACCTCTCTGAACTTATCTTTTGTTTGCCTGTCGATTACAAACTTGTTGTAGTCATGTCATCTTCACTGTTGCCATCGATGACAAGCATTCGCTGTCTGTTAACTGTCTATAATTATTTGCCAACACTTCCACTACAAAGAGGTGGTCTAGCTGGAAAGCAACCTGCTGATGTCCAGATAGTTGATTGGACCAGGTGAAAATTCCATTTCGGGCTTCTATATCTACTAGTTTTAGTTGGTCAATGAGGTTTTCTTAACTTACCACTATTATTCTCCAATTGCTTAGTTCCTCTGGTTTTCTCCTCTAGGGTCGGGATCATATTGAAGTCACCTCCCAGCACCCATTTGGGCTTGTTCAATAGCGATCCAATGGATTTTATCCGCTTCAGGAAGATATCTTTTTCCTCTAGGCCTTGAGGTCTGTAGACATTTGTGATTTCCCCTTCCTTGGTTGATCCTATGACTATGAAGTGTGTTGTGATATTACCGACAATAGAGAAGGGCCAACCCATTGTGACAGTAGTGGGGTTCCATAAAATTGTTAATCCTCCCGATGCTCCAGAAAATTGTGTGTGGAAGGAGTCACGCCCTCTCCAACAACGGTGAAAGATAGTTGATGCTTCTACTCCAACACATTTTGTCTACTGTAGCAAGAGAACATATCGATTTTCTGCCCATATACAGTCTCGAATATTCCTCTGCTTGGATCTTTCGTTGAGTCCTTTTATGTTCCAAGTTATAATATTCATCATGATGATTGAGGAGGTGGGTGGAGGTAGCCCTATAAGAGCCGTTGGACTTGGCATGAGTTGAGCATCAAGTTCTCTACCTCTTTGATGATCTAATGGGCAGATTTGCATCCCCATCTTTTGTTTTCCCATGGAGCATGCTTGGAGTCTATTCTTGCATATGTGGCTATGCCCATCCATGCAGTGGATCCGACTGTGGAATCTATGGAGACCTTGTGAAACTTTCTGAGTTGTTCTACAGGGATGGTTTGCAAATCCTTCTGATTGAGGGCTTCCTATAGTTTTTCAAGATCTATGTCCGCCAAGTCTTGATCATTTAACTGCATTAGGGTGTCCCCATTTTCCCTCATTTTGTCTCCCTGGCGATCTTCTTTGCTTTGGGTGGATGGGTGTGCGACCTTACCTTTTCCTTTATCTTCACTTATCTCTTTATGGGGATCTTGGATCTCTTCTTATTTCAACAGTTGATTCGGAATATCATAAGAGTTCTTAGTGGATACCTTTGGAGTGTTTTTTGGATTCTGATTTCGTGGTGGGTTCCTTTTTCATCATGTGACTGTGGTGAAGCCATATTTTTGCTTGTTCTATCCTGCTTTGGGGGCTTGGGCATTCAGGGGGAAATATCGAAAGAGGTGGCCATGCTCGTGACATTTTTTGTAGAGAAAGGGAATATGTTCATAGTCTATTGTTTGGTTCCAATCCTCATTGTGATATTCCAAGGTTACTGAACCTGGTGATGCTTTTAAGATGTCCATGTATACACAAATCCTGGCATAGGAGGTGTATTTTCTCTGTTATGTGGCTTCTGATGATTTGACATAGCGTCCCACAGTATTACCTATTCCCATGATTATTTATTCCAGCCAGAACGCCTCAAACAAGGAATAGATTCTGATCCAAACTGAGGCCATTGTGAAGTCCTCCTTTTCTGGACTGAAGCGGACTGTCTAGAATTGCATGAATAGCCCTATCGAGTTGTAGAACTACAACCCATTGTCAAATATTATGTCCTTGTCTTCTAGGTTGTAAAGGATAATCGTGAAGAACTCTTTGGAGCTGATTTGAACCTCGTAGTCTCCCTTAGGGTTCCACCAATATTTAATCCATCGTGATTAATCTCGTTCAGAAGGCAAGAGCCCCAAGAACTTTCCTATTAAGGCATGCTCTCTCATGAATTGGGTAGTTTCCCCTACCCTTGTTGAGCTAATCATATATCTGGGGGGGTTTTCTGACTACGAAATGCATTTACCTAGTTGCCATCCACAATATGCCTTTGGATGAGACATGCTTGGCTCCACATGCATTTATTTTCTGAGTCCATGTTCTCTAGTCAGGAGCTGCTCTCTCAAGTGCGGCGACAGCTCAAAGGTGGTTCATTTGGTTCTTATTCCCGCTCTATCGTTGGTCGTTACATTGTTGTACGAAGGGGGTTGCCCCCCCCCCCCTTAACCAGAACTTTCATGGAATGAATAAATTTCATTAAAATCCACTAATTTCGTCCAATGCATAACTTTCATTAAATCCCATATATATAATATTTTTCTATCTTTCATTAATAAATTTCATTGAACCCATAACCTTTATTGAATAGATATGTAAATGCATATTAAAAGAAATAGTTTTCATTGAGAGAGTAACTTTCATTGAAACCCATATATATCCATATTGATCACAATAGTTTTCATTAACACATTGAACTATTTTCATTAAAACCCATATATAAACATATATAAACGCTTGTAGAAAGCAATAGTTTTCATTAACAAGCTTGAGAGATTAGACCATAAATTTCATTAAAATAATAGATTGAAAGTATAACTTTAATTAAAACCCTTATATGAATGAATATTGAAGACAATAGTTTTCATTAACAAAGTAACTTTTATTGAACAAATTGAAAACATAACTTTTATTAAAACCCATATAAATCCATATTGAATGCAATAGTTTTCATTAACAGATTGAACTATTTTCATTAAAACTCATATATAAACCCTTATATAAAGTAATAGTTTAGAGATTAGCCCCATAAATTTCATTAAAATCCAGATATAATCTTTTTCTATCTTTATATCCATATCTATTACCTATGTCTTGGAATTTGTGCACGTGAAAGAAGCAAATTGTTTGTTGGTTAAAAAGTGGTTGCAAAAACTAAACGCCATCCTCAACAAAGGAAGGCCTCCCAAACCTGCTTTTGGAGATGGAGTACTCCCTAAACACCATCCTCACCTCAAGATCTTAGCACCTATGCACCAATGCAATGGCATGCACTCACAGAAAATAAAAAATATTGATAAATAAAATATAGGAATATGAGTGGTTTACAACATTAAACATGATTCGTTTTTCATTGTAAACCTGTGTTAGCTTATAGATTAAAGCACATGTGGGAAGAGTAATAATTGAATAATGGGAAGGGTTTCTTCGAGGTTCTTGAATTTGGCATGCTGCTTAATATACTTGATTGCTAAACATTGCATCCTACATTATGAAAACTCGCTTTCCACCTTTTTTTTTATGCTAATACCTATATAACTACATGTAAGTGGTAATTGAAAACTCACTCTAGTAATTTGTTAATTTGTTAATCATGTGAAAAAATAAAATAGGATCAATTCATAAATGTGAGGGAGTTAATTCTAACTATCTAATTCATTGATTAGAAAATAAGATTAAAAATATGTTAACGTTTTCAATTTTAAATTCGATCTAATTAAATTAATATAATATATTATTTTAAATATATCTAAATTTAATATGAACAAAAATATTGATTTTTAACCAATGTCTTTATAATTTCTATTTAATATCATTTAAACTAGTTATATTTAAAATCATTGACAACATTAAAGATTACAGATGTATATGCTTTCTAGTACCGCATTGTATTTAAGAATCACTTTATTAGTCCCTGTCGTAGAGGGACTATAGCAATCGATAAATCGTTGACTGCATATTACTTTGTCCTTTGACCCAAAATATTTGCACAATACCTAATGTTGGAGCTATGGAAATAAAAACATATATTTTTATATAATAAACAGTAACATATATGTAATGATCTGATTGAATAAGAGATTGGAGGTCTTATTGTCGGCTTCACTATTCCCAATGTTATATATGTTGGCATAGCCAAAGTATTTGATCGTATATGGTCTTTTTTGAATCATAAATTTTGTTATGCATTCGTCGATGGTGGATTAATGCTAGCATTAATTCGAATGTTTGGTTTAGCATTTTATGCTAGGTAAATTTATGGAAATGTTAGATATGGTGGCGTATCCAAAGTTTGGATTTCCAAAACATTATGTGGTGTTCGAACTATTCTTACAAAAAATATAATTTTTCTTTTTGGGATACGTCAGAGTCCTGCCACATTGAATTTATTTCTTAAATGTTTGCAGTGCATTTCTGACAGACTTAAATGTTTACCTAACAAGCTTGGTAGTGTTGAATGGTTACTTAACAGGCTTGTTACAAGGCATTTTCTTCTATTTTAAATTTTTTTATGCTCTAGCGGCGTTGTTGGTTCGGTGGTCCATGCTTACTTTTTGCATGCCACTGATTTCTTATTTGCATGTTGTCATTGTTCTTGCTTGCCTGTTAGTGTTGTTGCAGTTTGGACGTTTGGGTATGCAATCGCGATTGGAACAACATCATTCCTGGGGGGGGGTGGTTGTTGCTTGTTTCTTTCTTGTCTGTGTGTTGTTTATTGTTGCTTGATTCGACTTTGCAGGGTATTGGTCTTGCGAATGCAGTTGGGCCTTTTAGTACTTCTTAGTTGGGTTCTTCTTTGGTGCTTGTTCTTGTTTGGCTAGGGTTTGCAAATGTTGGGATGTTGCATCTGCGGTTGGATCTTTGGTCACATTTTGTTTTGCACTGCATTTTGCATAGAATACTACTAAGATAAAATAACAGACTAAAGAATTGTAGGTTGTGTAAATTGCATCTGTTACACGTTGAAGCAAAGTTTGTTGGCCTCAAAATATATTTCATGGTTGCCGATGCTTTTTACATGAATTCTGTGTTACTATGGTTTTATAGTTATGACAATGGATTTTGTTGTGTGGGAGATATAATTGTTCTCTCCCTTTTACTTTCCTATTGTAAACTGCGTTTGACTTTAGTTTATCGCGTTTATGTGGTCATTCTGAGCGACCATTATTCTATTGCATAGTTGGCCACTTTTATGGACGCAGATTTGTGAATAGGTTCTATCGGACTATGACAGGTCGTATTCGGTGTATACATTAGGTTTCACGAATTAGTTTTCTTTAAAAGAATCTTGGGAAGAAGAGAATGCAATTTATGAAATTATATGTTTCCTAGACCGCAGATCCATCATCCCATACTTAGCCAGTTTTTTCATCACGAGTTGATGGGGTAGGCAGATGAAAATTGACAATCGGAGAATTCCGCGATATACAAATTGACAATCAGTCAATAACGAGAGTTTCACGATCATTATGACCGACTGCAGTTGGGTTCCATACTTAGGCAGTATTATGGACATGTCTTCACAGATAGTTTGTATCGAAGTATGGTGTATACATTAGCATTTCTGAATTAGTTTTCTTTAACAGTAGGGCTCCTGGATAGAAAACATTAAAATTTATCAAATTACAGGTTTCCTAGACAGCATAGATTAAACATAAAAAATATGTAATTTTATAGAGTAGATATATACAACCTGCACAGAGCTGTCATCCCATACTTAATCAGTTTTTGTATCACGTGTTGTCAGGGTAGGCAGCTGAAAATTGACAATCAGAGACTTCAGCGATATAGAAATTGACAATCGGACTTGAGGACTATTTGAATTTGATGGTCGTCATGACCAAAAAAGTTAACATTGTCGAAATAGTTTACTTTACGTGTGTTTTACATACCCTGGTGGACAAAAAACACACAAAAAAAATAGTGAGCATTTTTTGGATCGCGGGTTCTTGGAATGGCAGGCTCTAGGTTCGGTCCCTGTTGTTCYGTGTCCTACAAATAGCACAGACAGTTCCGCRATATACAAAATGAAAATCGGTCTTGCGCACTGTTTGAATTTGAAGGGCTCCTGCAAAACAACTATCATTCTCGAATTACTTTTCTTTGCGTACGTTTTACATACGCTCGTGAACAAAAACAAAACAATAGTAGTAACATCWGTTACATAGGGCTCCATCCCCGCTACCTTTTCCCTTTCCCAATACACATTAAATATGCTTTGAAAAGTTAGAACCGAGCAGACAGGTTCGAAAAGATGGGCTTTAATAACTCGAAAGCTCCAATTAAAATGAATAGACAGACAAATATTATGGGATTTGGTAATTTGTTTTTGCCTATATTTTAAATTTGCGAAATTATTATTATTATTCTTTTTTCCTTGTGCAGTTTTAGTTTTGTTCAAAGCTTCAGCATAGTTGACGAACTTGTCGGTGATAGAGACCTTGATGTCATGTCCCTCTTTAATATTGTGCATTTCGAAATGATGGGCTTTAATAACTCGAGGACATATCCCATTAAAATGTATAGACACGTGAATATTATCGGATCTGGTAATTTATTTTTGCCTGCATTTTGAATTTGCGAAATACTTTTTATTTTATGTTTTGCTTGTGCAGTTTTAGTTTTCTTAAAATATTCGGCAAAATTCACGAACGTGTTAGCCACAGAGGCCTTCACGTCATGTCCCTATTTAATATTGTGCATATCTTAGATGTCATATTTCAGAATCTACTCGGATATGGGAATTTTAATACGTGCTGGTGACCACTATTGAGCGTACATATTAAAAAAGATTGGCATTAATAAGTGAAAATATCAAGAACATATGTCATTAAAATGAATCAACACAAAATCTACGGCAGACCATCTAGCCTTTCTTTTAAATACTTATTTCCATTGCTCTCTATGATCAAAGAGTTGTGGTTTAGGGAGCCTTCGTTCTAATGTTCCTAGTCATGCACATGTAAGACAACTTAGAGATGCGATGGACGAGTAGATGAAATAATAGAGCCTTTTTTTATGTGGCGTGAGCTTTGAGTTAAAAAAAAACTATGTTATACAAAGAGAAACTCAGAGAGGACGAAAAAAATAGAACAAGTATGTTTTGGTTGGTGTTCTCTCTGTGTTCGATGCTTTGGTTCATTGAAAATGTTGGCTGGAGATTTGTTGTTTGAACTTCTTTGTTTTATTGTTGGGAATTGTAATGGATTTTGAGGTTGGGTGCAAAACAGTTCTTCGTTTAAGTATATAGCTTCTTCCAACAACATAGATTTGACAAGTGTATCGAGTTCTACAGATTGCACAAGTATTTGTCTACCTCGGAGGCGGGTAGAAGAAACTGTATGGGTGGATAAAATGACATGTTATCACTGCAAAAGTTTCTATTTCATAGTATGGTGACCTGCATTGTGGGTTTGGTAGCCAACTAGACAAAAAGATATGTTCTTTGTGAAAGTTTGTTTGGTTTCCTCTGGATGTAGTTGTAGAGTATACATATTTGGCGTCACCTCTGAACATTCCATACCTTTCTGTGGGCTTCCATATCTCCATAGCTATGAAGAAAGATATATTATAGTTCCATCTGCAGCATTTGATGCACTTGCCAAACCTGTTCTGGTGCATTCTGTAGCATTTGATGCATTTTC
This sequence comes from Picea sitchensis, assembly GCA_010110895.2. Classification (NCBI taxonomy): domain Eukaryota; kingdom Viridiplantae; phylum Streptophyta; class Pinopsida; order Pinales; family Pinaceae; genus Picea; species Picea sitchensis. The sequence continues at coordinate 59,238 of SNQJ01S0014107.1, forward strand.
CACACCTCTACTGCCCGAAGAAGTTATGTACCTCAACAAAGTTTCTTTTTTCATTTGGGTTGGACGTTCCTTCCAATTTACTGTGATAAAGAAAATAAGCTCCACATACAAATCCTCAGGCAGGCTTCTCAACCAAACAGATAATCAAATATAGGGAGAATACCAGTCACTACGTACTTGAATTATTTTTCGTTGCTTTAGTTGTTCTGACATAGAACGACTCCTTCCACTTTGCAATCAGACTGAATGGAATTTGTAAGTTGTCTCAGATGTCAAGGGCTAGGAACATTGCAAGCAAAGCACCTTAAACCCCAACTTTTTGACAGCAAAGGGAAATTAATACTTGACAAAGAATGGAATGTTGAATAAACAGGGATTTCAAGCAGGCCATATCTGGAAGAGAGAAGATATTAAAAAAAATGGGATAGATGTACTTGGCAGCACCGATTAAGTACAAAACTATGAAGAAGCTTCATCAACGTACATATTTTAAATTGGTAAACGACAGGAAAAATCGCAATCGTTGTTGAAAATAGCCTTGACTGTATTTTGTAACCCACCTTATTTGAATATAGAATAATTTTGGTTTATTTTTTAACAGTATTTTCCAAATTTTGGTATTTGTTTTAATTGTATTTTCTACCTTCTTCCCCTGTGTGGTTAAACATGAAACACAAGGTTTTTTTTTTGTTGCCCAGTACTTCAATCTAAATAAAACTCGCCCTGTTCTTTGTTTACATTTTACCTGTAAGAATAATTTTTCATAGGCCATACTTATGTGGCAGTGGCCCTGTATTTAAAGAAAGAAATTGGAGGACCCGTGCTGCTCCCATTCTTCGAGTTCCGTGAATAGAATTAATAATGAGTAATGACAAGGCGGATGAACTGTTGATGCAATGTTCCTGTAAAGTTTGTTGGATATATTGCAGCTTCTTCTATTTGATAATATCTGTGCATATACACTAATATCAGTAGTATTGGAATAAATAAATAAAATATTCCTCTTCGAAAAAGCTTAGGCAATTATGTTTGGGTTTGTGGTATTCAAAAACTATGTCCATTGTTCTGTCATATACATCTTCCAGCCTAAGAACTTCCATAATCTACAATTTATGCTTTAATTACTTAAAAGTTACACCAAGTTTTGATTTCATTTAATTTAATTTAGATATTGATGTTTATGGAGAGTCGACGTTCACTGATCTCATTGCAATGAATACAAGATGAATAGATGATAAGGAGTTTATGTTGTTGAGACCACAATGCAAATTCATGTTTCTTGTTGCGCTATGTACATGTTGCAGTCAAACGTTTTGAGGTTCCAGTGAAATTTGCAAGATGAGAAGCATCTTGCAGATTGGAAGATCACTTGCATTTGAAACAACCAATCCATTAATATATTACTATGAATACTATTTAGATAAATATGAAAACTTTGTTCATTGATAGATGCTAGTATGAAAATTATTGAAATAGATATCATAACATTGTCTTGGCCAATACTTGCCTAGTTATCTGAGCACCAAGCCTCGGGTTCGCAGTACCCAACACCTATGTCCTATGTTTCATCATATACATGTTGCAGCGAAATAACGTCAGTGATTTGTTCCTTTCCATACTTGGCCAATTTTATGCCTGTCGATGCAGGGTCGACGCTTGTGAACCCAGCTGCTTATCGTTCCGCAATATACATCTTGCACTGAAAAGATCCATGATCTACAATTTCACTGTGGGTTCCTCGTACACATTGACTTCGTTCAGAGTATATGTTGTTGATTTCCATCCCTAGCAACTTTGCAACCTTCCTGATATACATCAACAATGCTCTTACTAGTGACAAATGGAGAAAGTGGTACGAAAGATACCTCCATCATCTGCAATTCATGCTTTAACATCTTCATCTATATCCTCACACGATGGATCCGAACGAGTGTTGTTCCTTTCCATACTTAGCCAATTTTATGCCCGTCGTTGCGAGGGCGACGCTTTTGAACCCTGATCTTCTTCTGCGAGATACTTAGTTATTTTTCCCTTCTCTTGTTCCCGTATATTATCTACAATTCCACTGCCAACACCTCCATCCTTTTTCCCTTATTTTCTTCCCATGTATTATGGCACTATAAAATATGGACATGATATTCTATAAAGCATGCACAAATTTTGGATTCCATACCTTGCGACATTTTCGATCATGGTTCTCAGGCGTGTAGGCGAGCTGAAAAATGGGTCTCCGTTGTTCTGTAGCCTACAAATAGCACCCAAAATTCCGTGATATACAATTTGAAAAGAGAATCTATGGACTGGCTGAGTCAACATTGCAGTTCTATTGTTCCATGTTTTCCAAAGAGCACTCCCAATTCCGCGATATAGAAATTGACACAAAGAATGCAGAAATGGAGGAGTGCAGATTGCCATTGTTTACGGATGCCAATCCCTGTGAAGTATCTAATAGTATCTAAAAATTTATTTAGAATACTAAATTATCACTTATTAGTGACAAGTGGACACAGAGGTACGAAACAATTGGAATTGTAGTCTCCGCAATATACAAATTGACTACTGGACATCGTCTGCTCTTCCGTCTTACAAATTATGCATTCAAATGTTCGAAGAAATACAATTAGAAGGTCTGGGCCTCGCCTCCTCTGCGGATACCTTCTCAACCTATTTTGGATCCTCCTTTTGGTGGGTTCACGAAATATGCAGCTCCAACGTTGGCGGGTTGGCATATATTTATTTCCATCTATACAATCAGTGGACAAATCCGACCATCTGTTGTTGCTTTCGATACTTGGCCAATTTTATGTCCATGGTTTAGGGTGCCTTCATTCTAATGTTCATGGTTATGCACATGTAATAAAACTTAGAGATGTGATGGACGAGCAGAAGAAAGAATAGAGCCTGGTTTTATGTGACGTGTGATTTGAGTAAAAACAAAACTATGTTATACAAAGAGAAACTCAAAGAGGACGAAAAAAATAGAACAAGTATGTTCTAGTTGGTGTTCTCCCTGTGTTCGATGCTTTGGTTCATTGAAAATGTTGGTTGGAGATTTGTTGGTTGAACTTATTTGTTTTATTATTGGGAATTGTAATGGATTTTGAGGTCGGGTGCAAAATAGTTCTTCGTTTAAGTATATAGCTTCTTCCAACAACACAGATTTGCAAAGTGTATCGATTTGTACAGATTGCATAAGTATTTGTCTACCTCGGAGGCAGGTAGAAGAAACTGTATGGGTGGATAAAATGACATATTATCACTGCAAAAGTTTCTATTTCATAGTATGGTGACCTACATTATGGGTCTGGTAGCTGACTTGACTGAAATCTATGTTCTTTGTGAAAGTTTGTTCGGTTTCCAATGGATGTAGTTGTAGAGTCTACATATTTGGCATCACCTATGAACATTCCATACCTTTATGTGGGCCTCCATATATTCATATATATAAAGAAAGATATATTCTGATGCCATCTGCAACATTTGATGCACTTGCCAGACCTGTTATGGTGCATTTTGTAGCATTTGATGCACTTGCCACACCTCTATTGCTCGAAGAAGTTATGTACCTCAACAGAGTTTCTTCTTTCATCTGGGTTGGACGTTCCTTCCAATTTATTGTAATAAAGAAAAGAAGTTCCACATACAAATCCTCAGGCAGGCTTCTCAACCAAACAAATGATTGAATATAGGGAGAATACCAGTCATTACGTACTTGAATTATTTTTCGTTGCTTTAGCTGTTGTGAGATAGAATGACTCCTTCCACTTTGCAATCAACCTGAATGGCATTTGTAAGTTGTCTCGGATGTCAAGGGTTAGCAACATTGCAAGAAAAGCACATTAAACCCCAACTTTTCGACAGCAGAGGGAAATTAATACTTGACAAAGAATGGAATGTTGAATAAATAGGCATTGCAAGCAAGCCATATCTGGAAGAGAGAAGATATTCAAAAAAGTGGGATAGATGTACTTGGCAGCATTGATTAAGTACAAAAATGTGAAGAAGCTTCATCAATGTACATATTTTAAATTGGTCGACGACAGGAAAAATCACAATCGTTGTCAAAAATAGCCTCGACTGTGTTTTGTAACCCACCTTATTTGAATATAGAATAATTTCGGTTTATTTTTTAACAGTATTCTCCAAATTCTATTTTTTTTTTAATTGTATTTTCTACCTTCTTCCCCTGTGTGGTTAAACATGAAACACAAGGTTTTGTTTTTGCTACCCAGTACTTCAATCTAAATAAAACCCACCCTGTTCTTTGTTTACATTTTACATGTAAGAATAATTTTTCATAGGCCATACTTATGTGGCAGCGGCCCTGTATTTAAAGAAAGAAATTGGAGGACCCGTGTTGCTCCCATTCTTCGGGTTCCATGAATCGAATTAATAATGAGTAACAACAAAGCCACTGAATTGTTGATGCAATGTTCCTGTGAAGTTTGATGGATATATTGCATCTTCTTCTATTTGATAATATCCGTGCATATACACTAATATCAATAGTATTGGAATAAATAAATAAAAACTCCCTCTTCGACAAAGCTTAGGCAATTATGTTTGGGTTGTGGTATTCAACAACTATGTCCATTGTTCTGTCATATACATCTTCCAGCCTAAGATCTTCCGTAATCTGCAATTTATGCTTTAATTACTTAAAAGTCATTTAATTTAGTTTATATATTGATGTTTATGGAGAGCCGACATTTGTTGTTCCCATTGAAACGAATAGAAGATGAATAGATGATAAGGAGTTTATGTTGTTGAGAGCACAATGCAAATTCATGTTTCTTGTTGCGCTATGTACATGTTGCAGTCAAAATTTTTGAGGTTCCAGCGAAATTTGCAAGCCAAGAAGCATCTTGCAGATTGGGATATCACTTGTATTTGAAACAACCAATCCATTAATATGTTACTATGAATATTATTCGAATAAATATGAAAAATTTGTTCATTGATAGATGCTAGTATGAAAAATATTGAAATAGATATCATAACTTTGTCTTGGCCAATACTTTCCTAGTTATCTAGGCACCAAGCCCCGGGTTCGCGGTACCCAACACCTATGTCCCATGTATCATCATATACATGTTGCAGTGAAACAATGTCAGTGATTTGTTCCTTTCCATACTTGGGTAATTTTATGCCCGTCGTTGTGGGGTCGACGCTTGCGAACCCAACTGCTTATCGTTCCGCAATATACATCTTGCACTGAAAAGATCCATGATTTACAGTTTCACTACATGTTCCTTGTACACATTGACTTCGTTCAAAGTATTTGTTGCTGCTTTCCATCCCTAGCAACTTCACATCCTTCCTGATATACATCAACAATGCTCTTACTAGTGAAAAATGGAGAAAGTGGTACGAAAGATACCTCTGTCATCTGCAATTCATGCTTTAACATCTTCATCTATATCCTCGCACGACGGATCCAACCGAGTTGTGTTCCTTTCCATACTTAGCCAATTTTATGCCCGCCACTGCAAGGTTGGTGGTTGCGAACCCTGATGTTCTTCTGTGAGATACTTAGTTCTTTTTCCCTTCTCTCGTTCCCATATATTATCTACAATTCCACTGCCATCACCTCCGTCCTTTTCCCCTTATTTTATTCCCATGTATTATGGGACTATAAAATATGGACATGATATTCTATAAAGCACGCACAAATTCCGCATTCCATACCTTGCGACATTTTCGATCGTAGGTTCTCGGGCGCACAGGTGAGCTCAAAAATGGGTCTCCATTCTTTCGTAGCCTACAAATAGCACCCATAATTCTGTGATATACAAATTGAAAAGAGAATCTGTGGACCGGCTGAGTCAACATTTCACTTCTATTGTTCTGTGTCCTCCAAAGAGCACTCCCAGTTCTGCGATATAGAAATTGACACACAGAATGCAGAAATGGCGGAGTCCATATTGCCATTGTTTACAGATGCCAATCCCTATGAAGTATCTAACTGTATCTAAAAAATTATTTAGAATACTAAATTATCACGTATTAGTGATAAGTGGACAAAGAGGTACGAAATAGTTGGAATTGTAGTCTCCACAATATACAAATTGACTACCAGACATCGTCTGCTCTTTTGTCTTACATATTATGCATTCAAATGTTCGAAGAAATACAATTAGAAGGTCTGGGCCTCGCCTCCTCTGTGGATACCTTCTCAGTCTGTTTTGAATTCTCCTTTTGGCGGGTTCATGAAATATGTAGCTCCAGCATTGGCAGGTTCGCATATCTTTATTTCCATCTATACAATCAGACGACAAATCCGACCGACCGTTTTTGCTTTCGATGCTTGGCCAATTTTATGTCCACGATTGCCACATTGAGACCAATTTCAGTTCCATCTATATCCTCGCATGGAGAATTGAACCAAGAGTTGTTCCTTTTCATACCTACTGACATTTCTGATTACGGGTTCTCGGGTGGGCAGGCTCAAAATTGGCCCTCCATTGTTTTGCGTGTTACAAATAGCACCCAAAATTCCGCGATATAAAAATTGAGAAGCAGAGCAGCGGACTGGTTGTCTCGACATTGCACTTTTATTGTTCCGTGTCCTCCAGATAGTCCTTCAAGTTCCATGATCTACAAATTCACACATGGAATGCATTCTGGCGGGGTGGAGATTGCCATTGTTTACGGATACTAATCCCTATGAAGTATTTAACAGAATCTAAAATATTATTTTCAATACTAAATTACTTTTTAGTACTGACAACTGGACATAGGTGTGGGTTGGACATCATCCTCTCTTTCGTGTTACAAATTATGCATTCAAATTATTTACTCTGGTCCTCCACAATATACAAATTGACTACCGGGTTCACATCTTGTATTGAAAATTTCCCTGATCTACAATTCCACCGCCGACTCCTTTCTCATTTTTTCTTTTTCTTCTTCCCCTTTATTATGGCTCTCATTATCTCCATGTATATAATCACACCTTAGTAAATTTTATGTCCACGGTTGTTGGGTTGGCAATCTACAATTCTATCGCGTGCTTCTCGAACTCACAAGCTTCACTGTACCATGGTTGACAAATGTGCTTCCTAATATACATTTTCTATGCTCTTACTAATGACTCTTACAAGTGACAGCTGCACACAACAATACAAAACAGTTCGCATCCATCCATTCGCAACATAGAAATTGACTACCGGGTTCCGACATCATCCCCTCTTCTGTGTTACAGATTGTGCATTCAAATGTTCTGAATAATACAAATTGACCTTCTAGACCTCTGACCCTATTTTAGATCCTCTTGTTCACGGATTCACGAAATATCAAATTCTTAGTCAGTGTTTCAGGTTAGCGCATTCGAAGTCTGCTGCTTCTTCTTCCCTGATATGCATATTGCACTCAAAATTTCCGTGATTTATATTTCCACCGTAGACTCGTTGGTCCTTTTTCCCTTTTCTTCTACCTTTGTATTATCACTTTGTGGTTATATACATAGTCACATTTCTATAAACACGGGTTCCAACATTGGCGGGTTCAGATATCTTTATCTCCATCTATATAATCACACGACTCCTCCGACCGACCACTATTCCTCTCCATACTTAGCCAATTTTATCTCCACGGTTGGCGGGTTATGCGTATTATAATAAAAAAGTTCTAAGACATAGAATTTGACCCTGGAGCCCTCACCTTCAATAGTTGTACCTTGCAACCCTATTTTGTAGTGGTTTTTTTCGCCTGCCCGCGACCTCCATACTTTCTTTCTATGCAATTAGAAACCTTTGATGCTAAAAAGTCACCATGCAGGAACTGTCAACATTGTCATTAATGGGAGAAAAACTCGAGGAGATATCCCATTATTATGCATTAAACCAATATGTGCGGAAAATTATTTTATCCCTTCTGATTGTTCATCTCCAACACGTGTCGTCGTGTTGGACCGCTCAAGAAATCTGCAATGCTTAATCGCTCACTGCAATATCCACCATGTTTTCATTTCTATATATGCAATTAGTAGTGTTTAATGTGAATAACGCATCATGAAACAATTGTCCATATTGCCATTAATCAACGAAAGTCTCAAGGACATCTCCCATTCACATGCTTTCGACCCAAATTTGTGCAGGGTTATATTAGCCCTTCCAACCTTTCATTTCATTCATCGTCTGGAACAAATAAATGTCTTTGTAGACCTATGGCAGCTGGTCGACAATAGTTTTGTGGAGATACAGTAAATATGTTAGCAAAATATGATCAAAGTTTCCAGTGGTCCAGGGCATATTTTTACTATTCATCTCGTTCTGCCCAAAACGAAGTGATTTGGACCTCTAGAATTGCTCGTGGAGGCTGCGTCCCTGAAGATTTTGACTATAAGGAGGTGGTCTCTTCGTGCACCGAAAAATATATTCCAAGCCAAACAATTATTCCACTGCGCGACCATTCTCCTATTTCTTTGTCACCTGAGCTCTTCCGCGAGATGTTGAAATTATCGAAACCAACATTGACGTTCAGAGGACAAGATTGCGAGTAGTTTCTAGAAAAACACCATAATGGGTTGGACATATTAGCTGACTTCCTCGAAGACCCGACAACAGTTCCTGAAGATATCACAAGGCTCCACGTAAGTTCCTTTAGAAATCCATCCAGGAAAATTGCTTGGTTGTTTACAAGAATAACAGAACAAACATCCACAACAAGCATTTCCCATATAATTATTTATATTTTGTATTTCATAGTCAAGGAACAATACATTTTCAATTGGGGAAAGCTAATATCCATTGAACTATATTCCTCGTTGTCACGATTCAAAGAATCGAATAAATTTTATATGTCATCCTTCTTGATTTTCACAATTGTGTATTGCTGCCCCTTTCCAAAACTTTCTCTTTCCAATAAAATAAACTATGGATTTGACCCAGTAACATTTTGGCACAATGCCCTGTGGAGACACAAGGCCTCCCATTGTTTTTATGAAGTTTTTAATGGCTTTGTCTCAGTTTTCAAAGATTTATTGTTAGGCAAGGATGCTCTGTGGATGTATGGCCACACAAGAAAGTTTTTGAACAAGAAGGGCACACTTGAGCAAAAGGAAAATCACAATCTCCTCATGTTCTTTGGCTCTAAGGAAAATCTTTCCTTCCTTCCATGCCACATCACGGACAAGATATTTGTTGCAGAAATAGCAAGCCAATACAACCACTGGTTGCATTTTTTCCATGACAAAAAAAAAAACAGTTCATTCCTTTGGCCTAGAAAGTCGGAGACTTTATGTGCAGAAACATCGACAACATTGACGAGTTTGCTACCCATTTCAAGAAATTGAACCTAACATACGCTGAAATGCTAAAAGGGTTCGACCCCAATGGAATTTTTGGAGAACATTTACTCGGTGTTGGCTTTAACACCTCTTTTATCCATAGACACCTGACCCAAGATAGGGATAGTGTCGAAAACAATCATGCTTCTTCCCATTGCGACGCAGAGACATTGCAAAGCGCAACTGAATTGTATAGACAACATGGTAAAGTATCCGGTGAGAAGAGTACCCAACCCCCTGCCAACACTCCCAAGAGAACGACACCACAGAGCGTCGCTTCGACGGTCCATCTCAGTAAGAAAGCAACTTAGAAATATTTGAAGGCAGGAGGAGATAAGAACCCTCCTCGCATAAATATTGATAGTTCTCACAAAGTTCCACTGGTGAAGAAGAGAAAAAACAATGCAGGGCATGCAGAGGAGCCCAAAATTGACTATGGAAAACTGCAAATTGAAATTGAAGTTGAGCAGATGCAAAAAATTGGGTCGCCCACGGTGGACATATCTGACACCGAATTTTTTGACATAGATGAATCCTTTGTAATCCAGAGCACTATTTTTGACAGTCAATTTAAAAGTATGGTCATTGAAAATAGATATGTAACAAACAGGAAAGGAAAATCTCGAACAGAGATTGAATTTAGCCAAATGACCCTGTCCAAAATCTGTTCGTTTCACTAGGTAACCAGTGACGTTCTTCGTGATTCCATTGGAGGAATGGAGACGGATTATGCCAATTTGAAACACGCCTCAACGAATTTGAACAGGCTTTCATTGCAACACCAGAATTTGCCAGTCCTTTGGCAAAAATCGTACCTTCTACCACTACAGCGAAGATGAAAGTATCCTCTACCCTCCTTGCATGCTCCAGAGCCCTTGTAGAGAACAACAACAACAAAAGAATGCAGCTAGTTACTGAAGCCTGGGAAACATCGAAAAATTTAGTTTCCTTTGAAACGAAGGCCTATGATTTGCTTTGAACCTTTGGAGACGAAATTAAAAAATGAACAACTTTTCTGTCATCAGGTGCTGGACCCTTTTTCCAACTATGCCCTCAACACATCGGAACTAAAAAGAAGAAAGGAGAAACTCCCCTCCCCAAAGCGCACCAAAAAAGTAAAAGCATGCTGGCAAAAAAATATTGAGAACCTGCACCTCATTGTCAAATCATGTAAACAAGTGATATCAGAAAAGGAAAATTTATTCACAAGCATTCTCCAGATGAACTTAGCTGGAACTACCAACGAGGTTCAAGATCCAAACTTAATTCTCAAATCCTTGTCAGTCACCAAAGAAGCGTTCCAGGAACAGGTAGATATTTTAAAGGGGTTGTCTTTCGAAAAGTTTTACAGCATACTTGAACATCGTCTAGATGAGCACACGCGTTGGGTACTGGATTATGCCTCACACAATGAAGAAATTGAACAAATTGTGCATAGTATTTCAATGGATCTAATGAAATTAGAAAACGACCTTTACGACATAGAGATCCGGGATGAAATCAACACAACCCCCATGAAAAGCTACATCGAAGAATGGTTCCAAATCAGAATGGAAAGCCTTGTCTAGGAAGGGCAACAACCAATCAACAGGAGTCCACTGCCCATCAATGACAACAACAAAAATGCATCGGCTTCATAGTAATTCTATATTGCCATCTTGTTTTGTTTATCATTCCGATTTAAGTCTATGCTGTCATCTTCTTTTCTTTATCAATCCACTTATGTCCTATTTAAATAGAAAATTGTAACAAAAGACTCATAAGTTCCAATTTCTTCTTTTCAGGTCTTTGTGTCTACCATCACACACTTCTTTCGACGTTCATAATTCTTGTACTTATTTATTTTTATTGTCCGCAGGAGCCCCAATCCCAATCTATACGACAAACACATTTAAATTTCCACAAACATGTAACAAACATTATTATTTTTTGTTAAATTTCAAAGAAAACTGATTCGAAAATGTTCTTATTGTATACTAAACTTTGGGTTTCCACGAACCTTCTTGTTTGTTCCAAAGAAAACTAATTCGGATATGCTACATTTCTTCTCTCCTATTGTATGTTAATTTTTGGGTCTTCAACGATGTTGATGGTTTAAATGTTGATGTAATTTCCTGATATATGAAACAACCATTATTTATTTTATAATAAGTTTCTATAGTTCGCAAGCCCGCTTCTCAATTTGTATATCGTGGAACTGTCGATGGATTTTGTAGGACACAGAATGACAGAGACCCGTTTTTCAAACCGTGAGCCCGACAACCCGTGATCCAAAGACTTGCTAATTATGGAATGAGCACTCCGTCCATGCTCTATAAAACATGTGCAAAGAAAACTAATTCGGCAATGCTATATCTTTTTTTTCAAAAAAAAAGCCTTAGTTTTAAAGCAAAGTAATTCAGTGCAACAGATGTTATTACTATTCTATGATATAACACACATTATTAATTTCTGGTAAATTTCCCTAGTCCGCAACTACGCCTCTCATTTTGTATATCGCAGAACACTCGGTGCTATTTGTAGACCACGGAACATCAGACACCCAATTTTCAATGCGCTAGCCCGAGAACCCGCGATACTAAAACTGCCTACATATGCAATGAGGGCTACAAATTTCGTATCTATAAAACTAAATATCTACTTTATACAAATGCATATTTAGTATGTATAATTTATTTACTAAATATCTACTTTATACAAATACATTGTTAGTATGTATAATTTATTTACTAAATATCTATTTTATACAAATACATATTTCTTATGTATAATTTATTTATTTCTGATGACTTTCTATGTCCTAGTTTTCAAAATAACCAATTCGGCAATGCTAAATTTTTTGTGTCCAACAACCATTCAAACATTGATAATTTTTTTATATTTTTTCAACTTTCTAACCCTCTGTACTAAGCCACATTTACTCCCATACCAAACTGAGAAGGACTACACTAAGAACTACACTACCATGCAGCACTTGTTTTAATATTATCAACTATATACACGTGGATATTTATTTTTTTAAAGATGAGACCGCATTATTTTACGACTATTCATCTACTTTCATTTGTTTAATGA
>SNQJ01S0014107.1:75115-128706 GCA_010110895.2 Picea sitchensis
TATATATATATATATATATATATATATATATTAGTAATAATTACTTTTATGTAAAAAGTGGTTGATATAAGCCATCATACCATTAATATATTAATATATAATTAATGTATTAATTAATTAAAATTAATTAATGTATTAATTAATTATTACATTAATGTAAGATATAAAATAAATTACTAATACATTATATTAAAAGATTAATGTGTATGTAAGATATTAATTAAATTAATTAATATATTACAAAACTATTAATACATTAAAATATTAATAAAATATCAATATAATAATAAATTAATAATACATTAATAAAATATTAATACATAATTAAATTATTAATACATTATTAAAGTCATTAATATATTAATTTAATGTATATATTAAAGTATTTATTTATATTACTATAAAATATTAATTAATTAAAACATTATTAATTAATAAATTTATAAGGTATTAATATACTAATATACTAATAAAGTAATATATTAATAAATATTGTAATAATAGATTGATCTTAGTGTATTTATTAATACATTATTAAAATATTGATATTTTAATAAAACATTATTACATTAATGTAATGTATAAATTAAAGTATTAATACATTAATGTATAATGTAACATATTAAAGTACTAATACATTAATAGTGGAGTCTAATAATTAATTAAGACATTAATACATAGTTAAAATATTTATGCGCTAATAAAGTAATACATAAGTACATAATTAAAGTAGTAATACATTAATAATACCTTATTACATTAATGTTATGTATTAATTAAAGTATTTATTTACATTAATGTATAATGTTGGGTTAAAGTATAATTTTTTTTTTTAAGTAAGAAGTATAATATATTAGGATCCTTCCAAAACTGAAGCAAAGTTACAAGATGCAGTGATAGGCATGCTGTAATAGCCGGACTGCCCCAACAGAGGGCAAACCAGTCCAGCCAGCAATAGAGTTCAGCAAACAGTAATAAGATAAGCTAATAAAAAGTAGTCCTGAGAAAACTGTTCATCAACTGAAAACACTACATACACAGCCAAAATAAAACACTACATACTCAAACACCTGGTGGATAGTCCGGCCACGTGGCCTGGAGGTCCGCTGTCCAGGGCTCCTCCTCGATATAAGTCACCTCATCTGCCCACTGTCGGTCCACCTGCATTTCGGCCATGGTTCCATTAGCCTTTGTAGTCTCACTTTGTCCCTGGACCCCTACTGAATCTTTCTCTACTGCCTTGCATTCTTGCACGCCCTGTACTCGTTCCGTCTCTGAAGAGCATTGTGGCCTATCATGCCCACCACCTAGAGCGGCCCTGGGATCCATCGGGGGGGTCACTTCTGTCGCGTTGGAGGAGAAATATGCTTGCATGGAGGCGAGCGTCTGAAGAAAGACCTCCACCCGCTCATCAATTGCTTGCAATCTGAACTGGAGATCCACCACTCCCTCGCGAAGCTCAAAAACTAGGCCATAGAGAATGTCAAGGTTGTTTTTAAACTGCTCGCTGGTAAAAGAGTCATCATCCTCACGCCTGCTGTGCGGAGGACGCTCACCGCGTGAGCTTCTCGGAGGGTCGGGGGTTAGTGTGGGGGCAGTGAGAGCCTTCGTGGGGTACAGGAGGGAGCTCGCCAGTCTGGGTATTAACGCTAAGCCTCCCAATTGCAAGTTCGTCGGTTCCTGAAGGGGGGCAAAGAGATGCGCAGACTGGAGCGGGGGGGAGGAGTCTTTAGAAGGTGAGTCGGGGGGAGAGACCGGGGGCCGACGAGGCTTCAACGGAGATCCCCTCCTCGGCCTTCCCCTGGGGTGTTTCATAAGGAAAAGGTGGTTATCGGCCTGCGAGAGCATATACACGACACGAAGGTGTGTGACCTGGTGACGAGCAGAGGTTGCATGGAACCAGAGAGAGCTATCCTGAAAGATCCCTGGCCTCCATGGCTGCACAGGGGAGGGTCCTTCAGCCTGCGAACGGGGACGGAACAATACCATGGCTTCGTAAACCAAACGACGATGCAAATATGGAGAGGAGTGCATAAATGCGCTCTCTAATCACCTTAATGACCATTTAAACTGATGGGAGGGTGACGGGCTATGGCACGAGCCCGTCACGTGACTCAGTGCCATGGTGGCTAACGCCTTCCCTCTCCCTCCGCCACATGCCCCGCACTAACACCCCATCCAGGGAGGGTTAAAGTATAATTTAAAAATACATTAATTTTACATTAAATTATAAATTAATGTATAAATTAAAGTATTAATACATTATTACATCAATCAATGTAATGTATAAATTAAAATATTAATACATTGATGTTTAATGTAAGAATATGTAGTATTAATACAATAATAATTTAATGTATTAAGCAATTAATACATTCAAGTGTATTAATTACTGCATTAAATTATTATTATTAACGAAGGGAGCTCCTCTCTTAACTACTCAGAATGTCTCTGAACTTATGCATAGTTCAAACATTTAAACTAGTTATGTGTTAGACTATGCAAAACCAAATTTAGAGGGTCTTTCGGCTCCGCAACAAAGGGTTAAAGTTCAGGAACCTTTTGGTCATAACCTGGATTTTGACAGTGAAAGGAATGCGGCTTTAGGTAGTGAAACAAATCTGAACAAAAGGATTTTATCAAGGATTTTTCCTCCCTCCCGTTACACAAAAGTCTGGAAACCAAAGAAAACCAAGCGAAAACTAGTCCTTGGAATGGACGTTGGCCTCGAGGAGTCATGCACTCTATCGCTCTGCACTTTGGTGGGAAGATTAGCTTATAGGTATCAGTGTTCTTCTTCTTTAGAGGACTGGATGAAGGTAACTTGGTTACCTTTTCTGGGTTATTGTCGAGAGGTTTACTTTCTACCTAAAGGTTGGCTAGGCTTTATGTTTAAAATCCGAGAAGATTCGGAGCTGGTCCTAAATACTTTTTAGAGTTTTGATGGAGGAAGCTTAATGCTAAAGCGTTGGCGCTTAAGCTTCAATCCCTCTTCTGAATACTTTAGCTTCACACGCATCTGGGTAGTCCGACCGAGTTTCCCACTCCATCTATGGAACAAGAAAGCTATGGAAGTTGTCGGGAACTCCTTAGGGCGCTTACTAAAAATCAAGGAGTGTGACCTCCTTTCTTCGAATAAGAAAATGGCTAAAATACTCGTTGAAATTGACATCCATGGGGGTCTCAGTGAGGTACTGGAGATAGAATAGCGAGGCTTGCTTTTCATCCAGGGCCTGGACTACCTAGGATTGCCTTTTCGATGCACTGTGTGTTGGAAGACTGGGCACCTTCGGAAGGACTACACACAAGTTTTTGGTTCCTTGTCAGATGAGGAGGATTCAGTGGATGTTTTGACTGATACAGTGACTCCTTTGGAGGAGGAAGACACTCCTACTTTTTACCATGATGTAGGCATTTCTAATAGCTCTCCCACAGTTGACTCTTCTTTCACTAGTAAGTTAAGAAGTTTTTGTCCAAATTTCTTTTTGTCTTTGACTTTATGGGAGCATCAACATTTGAATACTACATTTTCGTCTCCCTTATCTTCTTGCTTTAAGGCCTCCACTATTACTCCTCCTACACCCATGCCAAAAGATGTGTCAGTCGAAAACCTTGTTGAGAAGGGCCCTAGTGTCGAAAATACCCCTAAGCCTCCCTTGGACACTCTTTCTTTGACTTCTCCCATTGTTCCAGGATATACTAAATCTGTTCTAAGTGACAGTGCCTTAGACGATCTTTTAGTTGATATTTTACCTACTGGCCATCGGCTTAAAAAACCATTACCGCTACCCGTTTTTTCTGGATCTTCTCCGACAGTAAGAAAGGAAAACAAAGGTTCTACCTCTGCTAGTCAAGGGATACTGAGCTCGTCTAATGATGACCCTTCTTGGTCTAAAGGTTTGGGGTTTGAGGTCTCTCCTTTGAAAACTCGTAGTGCTCGCAGGAAGGCGTGAGCTACTTCTAAACCACAGTCTACACCTTCCACAACTTCTGATATAGGGGGGCTTAAAGGTTTAAAAGCCCTTGCAAGGGATAATATATGATTTTTGTTTCCCTCAATATTAGAGGGGTGGGAGGACCCCTAAAACAAAAATCCCTAAGAAGATTGATAATTACAATATCCCCAAGTGTTATTTTATTATAGGACATTTTGGTTTTAGCGAAAAAGGCAAGATCCTTCATCCAAAAGCTAAGACCTGATTGGTTGTCTTGCACTGTGAGTGCAGTGGGGACTTCTAGAGGTTTGCTTGCCTCTTGGGATCCATTTTTTTCACTTTTGACCCTTTTCTAAGCATGGGTGGTATACTTTTGACAGGGCCATCAATTGAGGACAAAAAAGAGATTTTGATTCTGAACGTCTATGGGCCATGTCAGAATAGAAAAGAGTTTTGGGCTTTGGTGGAGGTAGCGGGGCTTGGGCAGGAGATTTAAATCTCACAAATTCACCTTCGAAGATATGGGGGAAGAAAGAAACAGATGATCCTTTATCAGGATTCTTTAAATCTCTTTTTCAAAAGCATTCTCTTATTGATGTGATTCCGACCGACCCCCTGCCAACTTGGAAAAATGGCCGAGCGGGTGATGAAAGTATCTCTAAGAGGCTAGATAGGTTTTATATTGCTGAGGAGGTCTTAGCATATTCACAAAAGTATAGGTCTTGGGTACAACTTCCCTTTCTTTCGGATCATGCCCTGATCTGTTTGGAACTCGGACATGGTTTTCCAAAAGTCTCTCACCCCTTTAAATTCAATCCAGGATGGATTGGAGAGGCAGGTTTCGCCACTATGGTAGAGGAAACTTGGCAGGATGCATTTTTTTCGAGCATTCCAGATGCTCAAATGAGACTTGTGGAAAATCTCACAAAGCTAAAAAGTTGTGTAAAAATCTGGGCTTAGAACAAACTTTTAAGAGACACAAGTGACCTTCAAGAGATAGAAGATACTCTCGCACTTAAATTTTAACATGTGTTTGAAGATAATTCTGATGATCTTTGTGAACAATCAACGTTGAATCTAGAAAAAGAAAGAAAGAGACTTCTGTTGGCAGACGAGGAATAATGGAAACAAAAAATTCATGCAATTTGGATAAAGAGTGGTGACAAGAACAAAAAATTATTCCACAATTTCATGAGCTATAGGCGAAATAAAAAAAATCATTTGGGAGGTGCAGGGTGATTCTGGAAATACTCACTCTGGTTAGGAAGAAATTAAGGTGGAAGAAACAAAGTTTTTTAAATCTTTCTACCATGACGCTGGACACATGTAAATTTTAAATCAATTAAACTTGGCCCGACTCTTTTTAGCCTTTGTTAGTGAGGAGGATAAAAAAAAGATGCAACAATCTGCTACAAAGGAGGAACTTCTAAGCATTTTGAAATATTTTTCCAAGGACAAAAGCTCTGGTACTGATGGTTGGACATTAGAGTTCTTCCTTTCCTTCTGTGATTTGGTTGGATATGACCTGTTAGATTGTGTGGAGGATTCCAGGGTAAAGGGGAAGGTGATAAATTCGATAAACTCTACTTTCATCGCTCTGATTCTAAAAGGCAATAAGCCAACTGGCTTTATGGATTATTGACCGATAGCTCTTTGCAACTTGTGCTATAAGCTCATTTCCAAGGTGATTGCAAATAGATTAAGACCAATTTTGTCGAGAGATTTATCATTGGAACAATTGGGCTTCCTCAAAGGAAGACAAATTCTAGATGCCATCGGGACGACTCTAGAATGTTTACATAGCATCAAAAGTAAGAAGCTGCAACCAATTATTCTGAAACTAGACTTGAAAAAATCCTATGACTGTATAGATGGGGGTTATCTGATATTATTATTGTTAAAATGTGGTGTCAGCCTCCCAACCACAAATTGGATAATGGTGTGTGTCTCATCCAAAAATTTCACAGTTTTGATAAACAGTGAACCCACAAGTTTTTTCAACTGCAAAAAAGGCTTACGTCAGGGCTACCCAATGTCGTCTCTTATTTTCATCTTGATGATGGAAGGTCTTAGTTTGTCCCTCAATAAACAAAAATATGAAGGTTATCTTACATGTATAAAAGTGTCCAGAAGTATAAACATTCTACTCCCCAGGCTAGAAGTATAAACATTCTATCCTAGAAGTATAATATCCTAGATGACATTCTGATTTTATCAAAATCTTCTCTCTCTGAATGGAAGGTAATACAAGGCATGCTTCAGGACTTCTGCAAGGTGTCGGGGATGATCATTAATGCACAAAAGTAAATTATTCTCCATTCAAATGTCAATATTGATTCTCTAAAATCCATAACGGATGTTTTTACTTATCCGAGCAAATATCTCGAACTCGATTTTCATTATCTAGGATATTATCTAAAACTGGTTAACTACAGAGTAGGGAATTGGAACTGGTTAATAGAAAAATTCGAGACTCGGATAAATCATTGGGGGAATAAGCTGTTATCTTTTGGAGGTCGCCTTGTTCTTCTAAAGTTAGTTCTAGAAACACAACCGGTGTATTGGTTATCTTTGGTGCATGTTCCAATCTCGGTTCTAAACACTATACGTAAGATATGTTTTTCTTTCTTGTGGCCAGGTGTTAAAAATAAGAAAAAATTCCATCTTTGTAACTAGATGTCGCATGCTAGGCCAAAGTCTTATGGTGGGTGGGGTTTGCGCAATATCTTGTTGTTCAGTAGATCTTTGGAAAAAAATACAATGTGGCGAGCTATTATGAAGACAGGGATTTGGAAACATGTTCTAAAAGAAAAATATTATCCACATTTCCCAATTTGGACGTGTCTTTGTTCAGTGGAACCGCTCCTCCAAAAAGGTTCCCAAACCTGGAAAAATTTGTGTAACACCTTACCTATTATTCTGCGCTGGATGGCATGGAAACCAGGTGGAGGCTACTCAATCATATTAGGTAAATACGTTATCTTGGGCCTAGGATGGGGTTCCATTTTATCTGATGATCTAGAGCAAAACTTAAATAAAAAAAAACATGTATTTCCTTTATCAAGAAACTACACATGCCTCTGGAATAAGAACATGAAAGAGATGGATTAGCAACGAAGAACTGGATTTAACTCTTAATCTTGTTGATGAATGGAATAACTACCAAGCTTTGATGGAAGAATCGGGCATATATTTAGCCAACAAGCCAGACGAATTGATATGGACCGGAGGAGACAAGTAAGGTGTAATCTTGGTGAAGAATATTTATGAAGCCTTGTCGAACCAATTATGGAAAAAAATTCAAGAAGGATGGCGAAAGAAGATTTGGAAGTGGGATTGTCCCCTGAAAATAAAATTATTTACTTGGTTATTAGAATCTTATAAAGTTTTATCATGGAAAAATATCCAAAAATGAGAATGGCAAGGCCCGGGCATCTTCATTCCGTGTAAAATCCATGGTGAGTCCACAAAACATATTTTTCTAACTTGTCCTCTTTCACGGTCTGTCTGGGTGGATCTAAAAAAAGCGTTGGCTCTAGATTGCGGTTGGAATGTTTTTTCTGTAGCTGAGTCCTTAAAAAACTGGGCTATGCAAAACCAAAGTTTGCCAACTCTGGCAGCCTTTGTATGTTGGTTCATATGGGCTGACAAGAAAAGAGCCATATTTGAAGGATCGATCCCCTCTATTCACCGTGTGGTCTATCTTTCTCGTTGTGTGCTCAATCATTGCTGGAAATATCATAAGGAAAAAAACGCTCGGCTATTAGGTCCTTGTCCTCCAGTGGATAGAATTTGTGCATGGTTCGACGGGGCTACACAATCTAATGACAACCATTGTGGGGTCGGGGGTATCATTAAGTTAAATGAGACAAATGAGTGCAGGTGGACATTAAATTGTGGAGGTGGGTCAAACATGAGAGCAGAGCTTTTGGGTGCATGGTCTACCTTAGCACTTGCCAAAATATTAGAAATTTGTGGTATACACATCATTTGGGTGCATGGTCTACCTTAGCACTTGCCAAAATATTAGAAATTTGTGGTATACACATCATGGGAGACTCAAAGATAGTCATTGAATCGCTGAATAAGATAGGTGATCTCATAGTGGCAAGCCTGGAAGAGTGGAAAGAAAGAATCACTGATTTATGCTCTCATTTCAGATCCATCTCTTTTGAACACATTTACAGGGAGAGGAACCAAGAAGCTGACAATCCTTCAAAATAGGTTTTTCACAGTGTCTGAAGGAAGATTACCTATAATTTTTGGGTCGAAGGTCACAAGGGCCCTACGTTGTATGTATCCCTCTAATCGGCCCATGTAGTGTTTATGATTTTTTGGAGCTTTTTTGTGAGCATCTCTTCTCTATCACATCTTGGATATACTATAAGACTGTTATAGTTGTCTGATAGTATTGGCCTTTTTCAAGCTTGTTTTTTATTTTTCGGTATTACGAACAATCTATTGGATCGACTGTCACTTTGCAATGAACATAGTTTATTTGTGGATAGAAAAGAAAAGAATATGTATACAGTTTATATTATGCTTAATATAAATGAAAAATTTTCATTTGGAAAAAAATAATTAATACATTAGTAAATTATTAATACACTAATAAAGTAATACATTATTAAAGTAATGATACATTAATATAAACATTATTAAAGTATTAATATCTTAAAAATTGTATTACTAAAGTAGTAATATATTAATAGTACATTATTAAAGTATTAAGACATTATTAAAGTATTAAGACATTAATGTAGTAAGTGGCAATGACCATGGTTTCTTATGGTTGACCATGGTTAACTTTTGTAGACCTTGGTGGACTTTCAAAAGGAAAGGTTAACTATGGTTGGCGTTGTAAATTATGGTTGACCATGACGATGGATAATTATTGTTGACCATGACCATGGCTAATTATGGTTAACCTTGGATTACCATGGGCATCGTTAGTTATGATTCACCATGACCATGGTTAAATTTTGTAGACCTTCACTATGGTTGGCCCTCACTATTCATGACCTTCACTATGGTTGACCTTGATTAACCATTACCATGGTTGACTGTGGTTGACCATCATTGACAATGGTTAACTATATTTGACAAATGTTGTCCATAGATGACCATGGCTAGTGAGGACCATGGTTGACCAATACTATGGATGACATTCTCCATGTTTGATCTTAACTATGACAAAGGTTGACCATTACCTTAAATATGGTTGATTATTTTGACCATGCTAAAGACTATTGTGTAGTATAGTTGACCGTGCCCATGGTTGTCTATGGTTTTCCATGGTTGACTATGGTTAATTAACCATAATCGACCGTTACCATAAAGTATTGAGAGTGATAAATACATGATACATTAATAATGTAAGGTATTCATTAATTAATATATTTATACATTTTTAATTGATACATTGTTAAAGTATTAATACACTGATAAAGTATTACATTAATATAGTAATAATGCAAAAAATGTATACATTTAATACATTATATGCATTAATTACATTACTAAAGTATTAATACATTAAAATATTAATAAAGTTGTAATACACTAATGTATTAATCTCTATTGAAATGTATTAATTAATCAATACATTAATACATTACTAAGCTATTTATATATTAAAACAATAATAAAGTAGTAATACATTACTAATTTTTTTATACATTAATAATACATTATTATTACATTAATGTAATGTATAAATTAATACTTAATTAATTAATAGATTACTAATTGATACATTAATAATACATTATTACATTAATAATACATAGTTTAATACATTACTAAACTATTTATACATTAAAACATTAATAAAGTATAAATACACTATTAAAATAATACATTAATAAAATAGTAATACATTACTAAATTATTTATACATTAATAACACATTATTACATTAATGTAATGTATAAATTAAATTCATTAATACATTATTAATTAACACATCACTAAAGTATTAATAAACTAATAATATAATACATTAAATACATCATTAGGTATTTTAACACATTAAATACATTTAATATATTAAATGCATTAATAAATACATTACTAAAGTGTCAATTGGATGTATCTTGGGTGGTTGGGAGTGACATGTTGTTCCCTTCAATTAGTTTATAAGATGATCTTGTTGTTGAACCCCCATTTCCCCAATATTTTGAAAATGCTCGACCTCCCCATGTTCTAATAAAAACATTATTAAAGTATTTATACATTAATAATGAGTTATTACATTAACTTAATGTATTAATGTAATGTATAGATTAATACATTATTAATTAAGACATTGCAAAAGTATTAATACAATAATAAAGTAATACATTATTAAAGTATTAAAACATTAATAATACATTATTACACTGTAATATATAAATTAAAGTATTAATACATTAACGTATAATATAACATATTAAAGTATTAATGTTTTAATAACTTAATCGATTTATACATTAATACAATATTAATTAATACAATGCTGAATTATTAATAGACTAATAAATGGATGACCTTCACTATGGTTGAACTTGGTTGATCATGACCATGATTGACTGTGGTTGACCATGGTTGACAATGTTAACCATGTTTGGAAATTGTTGTCCATGGGTGACCATGGATGGTCATGACAATGGTTGACCAAGACTATGGATGACATTCACATTCACATTGCAACGACAGGATATTTTGGTCACATTACGATGACGAAATACTTTTGTCAGATTGTGAAGACGGACTACGTTCATCGCATTGCAACGATGCAATATTGTTCGTGACATATTGACAACAACGAGGCTATCTTAATCAAATTGCGACGACAAGACATTTAAGTAAAAAGTGGCTATCTAATGAACAAAAATGTCATATGTTAATCATATGTCGTATGGTTATGTGATGAACATAAATGCCATATGTTCATCACATTACGATGATAGGATGTTTATTTTGATGGCGGGGCTATGTTCATCACATTGCGAAGCTGGGATATTGCTTGTCACATTATGATGAAAGGATGTTTGCATCATATTGTGATGGAGAGGATATGTTAATCACATTGCGACAATATGGCTATTTTCGTTAGATTGTGATGGAGGGGCTAATTTTGTCACATTGCGACGACACGATATTTGTGTCACATTATGATGATAGGATATTTGCATCATTTTGCGACAATGGGGATTTGTTCATCACATTCCAAATCTAGGATATTGTTTGTCACATATTGATGATGAAGGGGATATTGTGATGACGACACTATGCTCATCACTTTGTGACGACAATTCATTTAAGTAAAAAGTGGTTATCTCATGACACGACAAGGCTATGATTGTCACATAGTCACGATAAGGCTATGCTTATCACATTGAGATGACAAGGGTAGGTTCATGACATTATGATGACAATATATTTGTGTCACATTGTGACAATGAGGTTATGTTCATCACCTTGTGACGATAGGCTATGTCATGAGAATAAATGTCACATGTTGTATGGATATGTCATGAGCATAATTTTCATATGTTAATCACATTGTGATGATAAGACATTTATTTTGATGATAGGGCTATGTTCATCACATTGAAATGACAAGACATTGGTTTTCACATTACGAAGATATGATACTTGCATCACATTATGGCGAGGAGGATGTGTTGATCACATTGCGACGACGAGACTATGTTCGTCATATTGCGACAATATGGTTATATTCATCACATTGGGACGACGAGGCTATGTTCGTCACATTGTGACAATATGGATATGTTCATCACATTACGACAACATGACATTTAATTAAAAAGTGGTTATTTGATGAACATAAATTATGTATGTTCATTGTATGTCATTTGGCTATGTGATGAACATCAATGTCATATGTTCATGACATTGCGATGATAGGAAATTTATTTCGATGATAGGGCTATGTTCATCATATTACGATGAAGCGACATTATTTGTCACATTATGATGACAGGATATTTGAATCGCATTGTGACGATGAGGATATGTTCATCACATTGCGACAAAGAGAGTATGTTCATCACATTGTGACACTATGGTTATGTTCATCACATTGCAGCAATAAGGCTATGCTCATCACATTACGATGATGAGGCTATATTCATCACATTGCGACAATATGGTTATGTTCATCACATTGCGGCAATATGGTTATGGTGAGGCATGGTCATCTATGGAAAAAAAGTGTCAAACATGGTTCACCATTATCAACCATGGTCAACCATA
The DNA here is from genome assembly GCA_010110895.2 of Picea sitchensis. Classification (NCBI taxonomy): domain Eukaryota; kingdom Viridiplantae; phylum Streptophyta; class Pinopsida; order Pinales; family Pinaceae; genus Picea; species Picea sitchensis. Next base: position 87,313 of record SNQJ01S0014107.1, read on the forward strand.
GTCAACCATTGTTATGGTCAATCAAGGCCAACCATAATTAGTTTTTTCACATTGTGACAATATTGTTATGTTCGTCACATTTTATGTTAATCGTATAAGGCTATGCTCCTCACATTGTCACAATATGGGTATGCTCATCACATAGCCATACGAGGCCAATATGGGTATGTTCATCACAATGTGACAACAGGGCCATATTCGCCACATTGCAAGGACAAGATATTTGCATGACATTATGACGACTGGATATTTGCGTCACATTTTGATGGCGGGGCTATGTTCATAACATTATGATGAAGGGACATTGTTTGTCACATATTGACGACGATGAGTATATTTCAATGATGAGGCTATGTTCATCACATTGTGATGACAAAAGTAAAAAGTGGCTATGTCATGAACATAAATGTTATATGTTCATCATATGTCGTATGGCAATGTGATGAGAATACATTTCTTATGTTCATCACATTGTGACATCATGGGATTTATTGCAACGCTGAGGCTATGTTCATCACATTGTGACGAGAGGACATTGATTGTCACATTACAACGACAAGATATATGCATCACATTGCGAGGATGAGGCTATGTTCTTCACATTATGATGATCAGGCTATGTTCTTGCGAAAATGAAGCTACGTTCATCACATTAATAACAAATCATCACATTAATAGAAAATCATTTTAGGATAGTTGGTCCTCCATTACAACATGCATTCATGTTGAGGAAAATATGAAACGCGTGTCAAAAATAACACTTGGGATTCATACATGTATTGGAGAGATTGCCAAACATGGAATAAATAAAGAGACAAAGCAAGGATATGACACCTAAATGGATGATTGAAGAGGTAGATGCAATAGGTAAAGAAAATACTAGCCAAGTAGCAGAGGTAAATGTTAAAACTGAAGAGTTAAATGTTAAATGAAGAGGTAAATGTTAAAATTGAAGTAATCTTTCTTTGGATTTTCTTAATTATGATTTGTGGCAATCGAACTGTAGTAATTTGTTAATCATGTTATGTAAAAGTGAAGTAGTAAACATCATTAATGAACTAATTCATAAATGTAAGGGAGTTAATAGTGACAATATCATTCATTAATTTGAGTGTACCATGAAGAATATGTCAACATCTTCAATTCCTAACCATCAAACATTTTCCACATTTCTCAACACTTCTAAATTTATCTTTTGATTTATATAATAGCATTTAAAAAATTAATAAATTAAAAAAATCTATATTATTCATAAAAAAATTCTTTAAAAAAATAATAAATTAAATATTTTTTAAACTATTTTTATTTTTACAATAATTCTCACTTTGGAAATATTAAAATTCATGTATGAATGATAGTTATAAACTTACTGACATACACTGCTATACTTTTCTACTCTACTCGAATAACCCATGGCCTTCGCTCAACATAATAAACTCATTGCAAAAGAATATAAAAGTTATGGAGGTGGTCACAATGATGATTCCCAAACTTTTCAACTTAAAGAAACCATGACTTTCACGTAGCATGATAAATTCATGAAAGTGACAAAATTCCAAAAGGAATATATATATTTCACGTAACATGATAAATCTAATGAAAGGAAAATCCATGAATATATATATATATATATATATATATATATATATATATAAGTATATATTCTTTTAAAATTCCATTACAAATATTTTATAACATTTTAAAATGTATTCCAACATTATATATCTTTAATTGGAAATTGTTGATTTATGTTTTTTTAATTTATTAGATGTTAAATTTTTAATAAATATTAAAAAAATGGGATGCATTATTAAAAAAAAAAGTATACACATGCACAATTTTACCTTCATCCCTCAAGGAAGATGGATATAGAAAATAGTTTTGGAATAATAAAAAAATATATAAATTCATTTTAAGTCTATTTTATTTTTAAATTGCATTTTATTATTTGTAATTATTGATATTTAATAAATCTAAAATTAAAATATATTTATGTTTTTATTAATATTACATTAAAAAAAAATGGTGTTTTCAATATATACCATCTTTTTAATATTTAATAAATTCAAAATTAAATTTTTTTTTTTTTTAATATTTAATAAAAATTCAAAATTAAAATATATAATAATTACACGCCAAGTATGATTGAATTACTAGAGGCTTATGAATTACACGCCAAGTATGATTGAATTACTAGAGGAGCTTATGAATTACACGGTTTGTCAAATCTTTCTTATTTCTTTCATTTACAGAGAATATCTTGGAAACCACTGCTTTTCTCCTCCCAATATGCCGAACTGACAAGGAAATGTGTCTCCCATAATATTTAACACAAATTACCAAATGCAATCAGACTTCATTACAATTATCTTGTAGTTAATGGAGCCCCCCACAACTTTTCTCTACTGATCTACAAAGCCATTACAGAAACCAAACGACAAATTCAGAAGTGCTGAGAAGCAAAGCTCACTGCATTTAGATCTGATCTACAATATTCCAACTTTCCAGATAAGATAAATCATAATACAAATTGACTACCAGCAACATGGGAATTGTATTGAGGGTTTCTGTCTCGAGCTATGGAGGATGCTCGTACCTTCGCTCCATAGGTAAAAGGGATTGCAGGATTTCCGAAGTCGTACTAATCTCCTGTACCTGCAAAAAAAAAAAAAAATCTCAGGCACCAATCTTGCGTTGCATAGGCGTTGATTAACCTCGTGAGTGTAAAAGAAAATATATGACATGTAATTGTATTAAACTGAAACCCAGCAATTTATCAGATCAAAACATACCCAGTAATTTAACAGATCGAAAAAAAAATCCTTCACTCTCTCAGCTCGCATTTTCATTGTTACTTTCAGTAGATGTCTATTCACACGACCAAAACACTTCCCCATGCGCCCCACAAGATTAGAGAAAACCAAATCTTTGAAATTAGGTTTTCGGGTCCTTTCCCTCATGTAATGCAATGCACCACCTAACCCTAGAGAGCTCGAAGCTTGGAAATTTTTCTATATGTCTGAACGCTCTGATGAACAAGTAATTAAATAACTAAAGAAATGGCAATTTTTTGATGAAATGATAGTGGTTGTGTTTCACCTAATCGGCTAGAACTGCAATTTCTCAAGAGGATGAGAGCGCTCCCATGAGGACGCGAACGCTCCCATGACCAGGTAATTAAATAATTAAATAGATGACAATGTTTTTTATGAATCGATAGTGGTTGCGTTTCACCTAATCCGCTAAAACTGAAATTTCATATTGATGTGCTTAGCTACTTGATCCGTATGTATGTATATGGGAAGGCCATGAGTTCAAAAATAATTTATAATGAAATGAAAAACCCAGGTTAAATCTGAAACGCCAAGCTAAGTAATACATTGACTTTTTTTAAATGGTGGTATTATAAATGTATTCTAAATGGTGGTTGCTTCACCTGGTGCTTCATTGCCACGTGCATCCACGTCCAGGTACATATAAAACGACGGTCCAAAATAACACCTTAGAACACCTCGTCCTCCATTTCCAGGCTCATCCACGTCCAGGTAAATATGAAACTCCAGTGCAAAATAACAAGTTAGGACACCTGGTCCTCCATTGCCACGTGCATCCAGTCCAGGTAAATATGAAACGCCAGTCGAAAATAACACCTCTGATCCATACACTATGGGAGATTGTCACAAGCATCCAGTCCAGGTAAATATGAAATGCCAGTCGAGTGATCCATACATCTATGGGAGAGATGACAAACTAGAGATGACAAACTTGGCCGACATGAAGAGATAAGTAAGGATATGCCACATAAATTGATGTTGGAGGTAAATGTTAAAACTAAAGATGTAAATGAGGTAAATGTTAAATTGAAGTAATTTTGTTTTCGTGGCAATTGATAATTTAGTGTAGTAATTTGTTAATTATGTTATGTAAAAGTGAATAAGTAAACATCATGAACGGATGTAAATGTAATTAAAAAGAAAGTTGATTAATTCATCAATTCTAATGGCCGAACGCTGTAATTAGAAAAAATTATATTTGTGTGGACAAATATTCTTGTTCTCAATTTTTAACATTTCTCTTTAAAAATGAAGATGGATTAATTTGGTGTATATTTCAAATTTTCTTTTAAAAATAAAGATGGATTAATTTGGTGTATATTTCAAATTTTCTTTTAAAAATGAAGATGGATTGATTTGATGTATATTCCATGATTAAGGGATGATCATTTCAACAAATTTATCTAAAACTTACATCTAGTCTCCTATCTCTGCTATGCTCAATAAATCATGAAAAATTATAAGATGGAAGAATAATTTATAGAAACTATAATTTTTATCACATCATCAATGGTAACTATATTTGAAGAGTCTCAATAATTTGCAATTAATTAATACAACAATTATCTAAAAGTTCTAAAGTTCACATCAATATACTTTAATATTAATTTTCTAATTGATATGTCCCTTTTATATATCAATTATAATACACCAAATTGAGTTCTAATCATATTAAACAATACTTATAAATACCAAATTAAATATCAAGTAAAACACATGTATAAAATATCACTAAAACACATGTTCAAAATATATATAAAAAAAATGAGATATTTTAAAGATTCTTGGATATTAATGGAAAGACACTAAAATATTGTGTTAAACATAAATTTTACAAATTTCACATTTTTCATATTAAATCACATTTTTATGGGTTTGATAAACTAATACGTATTTGATGTAAATTGCTACACGAAAGAAGCAAAGTGTTTCATACAATTGATCATTGAAGATCTAATTCACATAATTCCACTCTCTCTATATATATTGATGATGCTGATGAAGAACTTAGATTCATGTCAAATTTAATTTACTAAACCTCAAGAAATGAAATTAATTAATTGATTTTCTTTAAAATTTTATTTGAAGGTTGGTATTATAACAAATATTTTGAAATAGTAATTTAATGTGGGTGTACTAAAGATATTTGATCAATGTTTTCTACAAAATCTGTTTGTATGTGTGTTTTATTTATTCTATACTTTGAAAAATATTTCTCCCTTCATCTAATTTAGAGCAACTTAGTCCATATAGTTTATATATTTTAAAAAATAAAGTAAATTTGTTTTGTTTCAATAGAACTCTATACAAAACTTGAATCCTTCTCACAATATTTAATACATAGTATTAAACATAATCCTTAATAAGTGTAAATATTTGTAGTTTGATGTTAGTATGTAAATATTTTTAATTGTAAAAAATTAAATTAGATTTTTCTTCCATTGAAAATCAAAATCTTAAAAAATTCATATCCAAAATCAAAGAGTATTTAATTATAATAATATGGAACTTAATAAGATAATTTGTAGATATTTCAAAAACAAAAAGATTTAAGAAAGCTTATCTACAATATTTTAAATTATAATAAAAAAAAATATTGAAGAAAATCAATGGCTCCACCATCATTTTTTGTTTAAGGTTTAATAGCTAAAAGTTGATTTCAACATGAACATCTTCAATAAAGTAGTTAACAACATAATACAAAAATAAATACAAATCAAGACACCCAATCCACCACAATATTAATAATTAAAATAATAAATACACTAAACGATACTATAACTCACCACTTAAAAAACGATAGAACCTATTTTTTTCTTAATCCCCCTCATTAGAAATTTTTGGAAAATTAAAAATTTTAGATATTCCACATAAAAATTTAAAACAAAAATTATTGTTTTTTGGTTTTGATATTAACATTTTTTTATAGTTATAAAAATATCAATTTTGGGTTATTTATTACACTTACAACTCTTTTTATAATCCAAAACTCTTTTTATAATCCATTGTGAGGGAAATGCATAATTCTTTCTATGGTCATATATAAGAATTTCAAAAAATATATAGTAAAAAAATTATGAAATTAATGAAATATTATAATCTATTATTTTAAGGTTATATATTATCTCCAAAATTTTTTTTATAAAAATTAATATTTTTTTTATAGTCCATTGTGAGTGAGGGATATATATAATTTATTTTTTTATTCCGTTAAAACCCATATATAAGACTTAAAAATTATAAAATATTGGATATACAATATCCAACCTAATATAAAATATAAACTATAATATATAGATTACAATCTATTGATTTAAGGTTATTTATGATCTCGAAAACAAATTATAAGCATTGCCAATTATTATTATAAAAACTTTTCAAACACAATGTCATCATATAAGATTAGTAGACCCCACTTTTAATTTCATGATTTTTCATATTAGGTATGTGTTATATAGAAATATTCACTGAAATGTGCTGATTTAATAATTTAAATGCTCACATCTAACAATTTTTAACCGGATTTTCGTAAATATCTCCATAAAATATTGTGGAAAATAATCTTTTTAATTTACGCACATTTTAAATAATGCACTTTAATATGTTAATTTGGAAATTGTTTAGAGTTTGATAGAAGTTACACAATGATGAATGAAATCCACCAATTAATCCTCTTAATTTTATCTTATAATAATATTTATAGCGAGTGAAATATAAATACATTCATAGTTGGATATTAACAATAATATTAAATAAACTTTTACTAAAATTTGAACAAATTGTAGAAGAAGTTCGGGGATTTGTATTAGGCTAAATCCTTGGTTGTAAACCTTTTCTGGGAAAGAAATATTTTATTTGAGAATGGGTGATGGTGATTCTATAATTAAACACTTGAATTCATTTAATACTATTGTGACCTATTTGATCTGAGTTGAAGTGAAGATGGATGAGAGGGATATATATTTGATCATTTCTTTTTCTTTTCCATTGGAAGCATAGTAAATACATTGTTGCTTCATGAGGATTTTATTTCTTTACTCTCAATAAGGTGAGGTGAAAAGGTTTTGAATCAACCAATCAAGATTTGATTTTTTGTGGAAGGTCAAAAGCGAAAGGAAAGAAGCAAGAAAAGGGTAGATACAAATCCCATGGGAGACACGAGTCTCGAAAATATAATTCAAAAGCTTGGAATTGTGGAAAGGTTAAGCATTACATAAGGAATTGCAAGTTAGAGAAGAACAATAATAAGAAGGAAAATAATCATTCTCATGATGAATATGAAAAATATTCTCAAGAGGATGGTGGAGATTCTTTTCTTTCATCTTTATAAACCCATGCAGGATAGAGTGTATGGTTCATAGGCTCTGGATATTCCTTCCCTATGAATTCCTATGAGAAATGGTATTCAGTCTATGAGAAATATAATAGAGGGCTGGTATACCTTGTTGATGATTGTCCTCTGAATAGTTTTATCACGGTAGAGTCTTGATAAAATTCCCTAATGATAGAGTAAAGGATTTCAATGGATTTTTTCACATTCTAGGTCTCACACAAAACACAATATTAGTAATAACACTTAATTATGCATGTGTGTAGGTTTTTCTCTCTCGCAAAGGGTGTAATATTGTTAGAGGTGTTATGGTACTTGCTAAGGGTGTTTCTGTGTGATTTTTTTCCCATCTTGATGCATGCACTATTGAGTGTAACAATTCTTCGATATTTGTAGTGGAGAGATCTACAATATCTACACATTCACAATTAGAACATCCTAAGAAAGATACTACTTCAAAAAGAAGGTTACTTGTACATAAGACAATGTTATGGAAACCAAATATTTGGCCATATATGTGAGAAGGGCGTATGTTCCTTGACAAAAAAAATATTGTTGATGGATTGAATGATTATTCTATTGAATTTGATTTTTGCAAGCATTGCATATATCCAAACAAAATCGTGTTCAATTTTACTCTAGTTCTCACAAATATTTTGTTCTCTTAAACTTAATTCATTATGATGTATTTGGTCTACTAAAAGTTCTTTTCATTTCTAAGGTTACGCATTATGTTTCATTCATTGATGATTATTCTATAAGGACATGGATATATTTTATTAGAACTAAATATGAGTTTTTTCATTGGTTTAAGGAATATTAAGGTGATGATGACTCATAATGGCGATGAGTTTTGTTTTCAAGAGTTTGATAAGTTTTCTAAGGAGAATGGAATTGAAAGAAATAAGACAACTCAATATATGTCTCAACATAACAAAGTTGTAGAAGAAACTGTTAGCATTATTGATTGTGTTTTTTCATTGATGGAAACATGAGTCAAACATGTACAATAATCAAAGGAAAAGGAGGATCACCTTGGGGCAGCAACAATTCGTGATCATTGTTGATTGTGATAGGATAAACAATGATCCTATGTTCCTAAAACTCAGGGGAGATAGTGGGGAGATTCTACAAAGAATCGGATCATAAAATCTTAAGGTATTTGGAAAGGATGAAGGAAATATAAGAAGGGAGAGCACATTTCTGAAGTGCTATCGGGATTGAAATCCCCATAGTAAACTCCAAAAGAATCAAGGAAAAATCGTATACGTTGATGTATTTCTCGAGACAATCCTAGACCGTCAGATCACATAGAATGCAGAGCCTACACAGAAGAATACCTTGTGAAGGATCATGGAATCCTAATCGTCCATTCAAAATTCAGTAGTAATCAAAACTGTTAGATAAGTTTGGGATCTATCATGATCGTCAGATAAAACCAAGTGGAAGGACAAAATAAGTGGACTCCATAAGACACGAAGTATTGAAACCTCTGAATTCATGAAGTGAACACCGAATGCCAGATCTCATGGAGAAAATTTGGGTTAGTTCTCAACCATTACATCAAGTGGAGGATAGGAACTTCGACACTTTAGTGATTCAAGATTATTAGATAGAAGTTTTAAAAGTGTCATAATCCCGAAGTGATGTCAATCGTCAGATCAAGGATGAAATTCAAATGAATCTATGACAGTTATATCCAAGAGGAAGACATGTTACACATGAGTTGGTTCACGTCAGTAGGATCATGTCAACAATAGATGACACATGGCCCAATCAAATGGTGACAAATGTCAAGGTTAATGTGGCACATAAGGTGCATGAAATTCATGAATTAGGGTGATACATGGCACATAGAATTAGAGTCCATGTCATGTTGAGTGACTTCAACAAGCCATGTCACTCCAAGATTAATAACTTCGGGGATATCCAAGATTATTTTAGTAGCTAATTGCCAAATTTTTGAATCACGAAGTAAATCTAACCGTTGATCTACTTCGAGATCATTCTTGACCATTGATCACGCATAGTGGAAAGATAGGATAAGTGGGGCTAAAGGAACAAAGTCTCATAGTAAACATAAGTTGTCGTATTGATTTAATGGAAGATCCACGATGGTGGACCTATTCGATGCTTTGGTGATAATTGAAGGACAGGGTAAAGCTCAAATTCTCAGAGCCCCAGATTGTCGAAGCCCCATAATCATGTCAACTATCAAATCAAATATGTGTGGAAATAGTCAACTCCAACATTGACCAACTTAAGAGATAAAGGAAGTTAAGTTACTCAAAGGATCTTGGAGTCCCAGAATGTCAAAATGAACGAGGACCGTCCATCTTAACTGAAAATTGAGTCGTGATCGTTGATTTCATTGAAGCCTATTGATGAGAAAGGATCATCCATTCAATGGGAGATTAAATATTGATCATATCATCTACTAATGAAGACAATATACGTACTTCGGAAAAGTTTACTTTGAAAAACTTTACTCCAAGAGAATTGGAAGACTACAAAGGACATAAATCCTGAAGTCCAAAGTACCAGAGAGATTGGTTCCAGCGTTGGTCACATGATAAGGTAAAGAAGATAATAAGGATCACAAAAGGGACTAGAAGTAAATAACCCCCCAGACATTTGAATATGATCCCATGTAGAAGAATAAGGGTAGAAGGATAAAAGCGTTAATAGAACAACATTTGTAATGGATAAGACTGTGGTTTTGAGCCCACGGTCACAAAGGGAAGTGGATTGAAGGAAGCGCCTCATGTAGAATTATTTTGCTGTAAAGAAGTTAAGGCATGTGGAGTAATTATACAAATATTGACACCAAATGAGTTCATTGCTGCTTCAAGATAATTTACGCATGAAGGGATAAATAAAATAACAAAATATTTGAAGTCTTCTTAAGTTAAAATAAACTATTCATTGATAAGATTAGAATGAATAGGTGCAATGGTTTATTGTCAAAAGGCACATTGATTCAATATTATACCTATTAAAATGCTATATAAACCAGAAACATGTGGTAAAAAGAGTGTGTCTTGGTAGCTATATATATATAATGGATTGAATTAAATTTCATTATATCATGTTGCTGCATGTTTACAAGTTGAATCTTTTTATGCGGGTTGGATTCCTCACTTCTCAGTTGGATCTCAGATCAACAAGATGGGTCTTGTTATGAGGGTTGGATTTGAGAACTACAAGTTGGGCCTTGTATGAGAGATATGGATCTCTCATATTCATTTGAAGTTGAATATATTAAAGGATTGATTTTATTTGTATTCATTCAAGTTAAATAAATAAAAGAAATATGTTTTATCTACTTGATATATTTTGTGTTATACATTTTTAGGAATAATTAATTGAGTTACATATATCTTATTTAGTTAATTCAGTTAATCTAAGAAAGTGTGAAAATAAGTCAAAAGTTCCAGACACTGATTCACCTCCCCTCTCAATGTGAGTGTCTGTTTCAACAATTGGTATCATGGTGGGTGCCTTCAGAACCATTTTAACATTGTAAGGAAGATTTTGAAGAATTGGGTGGACAAATGGATCTCTCCACAAATGAATCCCCCTTATTTGAAGGAACATACTACTCTTCATGGATGGAAATAATGAAATGGTATCTGAAGTCAAGGGGATTTGGTGTTTGGGACTCAGTAGTATATAAACCTTGGTACTCAACTACCTCAAAGAAAAAATCCAAAACTACAAAAGAAGGAAAGAAAAATAATTCAATAGCATTAAAGGAAATCCAGAATGAGTTGTCAAACCAAGTCAAAGAAAATATGGGACACTGCACCTCTGCTAAAGTACTATGGCTCCAACTAGAGAATTCTTGTCAAAATAAAGAACAAAACAAAGAAATGAAGAATTCCAATCAATTTATAGAACAAAACTGAGAAATGGAGAAATCCAATTAGATTAAAGAACACAACTCAGAAATGGATAATTCCAATCAGTTTATAAAACAAAATAGAGAAACGGAGAAATCCAATTAGATTAAAGAAAAAAACTCAGAAATGGAGAAATCCAATAAGATTGAAGAACAAAATACATATAAAATAATTCTTATCAGAATAAAGAACAAAACATAGAAGAGAACAACTCCATCAAATAATTGATGCAAACCCCAGCCATCAATAAAGAAGACTACTACATCAAGGAATTTATAAATACCACAATATTCAGTAAAGAATAAAATATTAGATTTTAGGACTGATGTTGTAGCTACATTTGAAGTTATTAGTATGGAACTAGGAAATGGTCTATATATTTAAATTACTAGGGATGTTTTCAACCATCTTGAATACACAGTTATGTGCACTTTTCAAGAGCCGAAGAAACTTCAAAATAAAGATATGTTTCTACTACAACAATTAGATCAATCTAAACTTGCAGAACATGAACTAAAAATTCAGTTAGAAGACAAAGAAGAAGAGATCAATATATTAAATACTGAAGTTGTTGATCTAAAAAAAGAGAGGAACGAATTGAAGGCATATGACAAACTCAATTAATGTACAAAAGAATTATAAGAAACAAAATAAATGGTCAACAATCTAAAGACTCAAATTAAAGAAGCTAGCCCGCAGGGGTGTAGACCGATTGGCAAGTGCCGTGTAAATGGATGGAACTATGTAAAATGAGGTCTCAAGGTCGATTCTCACCCCGATTTACTCGGAGGGCGTGCTTGCGGGCTGTGCGTTTCTCCCTAGGGGTTATAAGGAAGCCGACAGGATTTGACCCCGTGGCACGCGAGTACGATACTGCCGTTGTTACCGATTCCCCTAGTATAAAAAAAATAAAATTAAAGAAGCTAAGGAAAGTGAAGAAACACTAAAGATGCAATTGAATAAAAATGAAGAATCATGCCACACATTGGAATTGGAAGTCATCAACCTAAAAAGGATTCATCTAGAAAACAAGGAATAAATCAAAAGATTGAAGAATGAAGTTGTTGATCTAAAAATATATATAGAAGAGTTGAAGACATATAAAAAAACCAATAAATTCACAAAAGTCTTGGATGATACAAAAGAAATGGTCACCAATCTAAGGACTCAACTTCAAGAAGCTAAGGAAAAAGAAGAAGCCTTGAAGATTTAATTGACTAAAAAGAATGAAACATTCTACATGTTGGGAATGGAAGTTATCAACCTCAAAAAGAAGAATGAAAAGACAAAATAAATTGTCAAATTCCAGAACAACTCAACTCTTCTAGATAGTATCTAAAATAGTCAAAGACGAACTGATGACAAAATCGATGTTGGATACAATAAGAAAGAAGAAAGTGGCAAATGGGGCACCATTCGAAAACATGATAAAAGATCATACTCCTAAAAAGATAAAGGTACAATCATAAACCAAAAACAAGCCATGAACTTTTTCAATAAAACTATAAAAGTAAAAAACAGAAAACATATCAAAAGACAGACTTATCATCTCACAACAAACTCAAGTATGGAAACACCTTCAATGGTTATTGTTTTTTCTTGTCAAAAAATTCATCACAAATCATTGGAATGAAATATTCTTGAAAGGAAAGATTCAGGAAGGTCCAATAACTTAATGAGATGTTGGAGATTCAATTATGTTGGCCACACAACAAAGTTTTGTCATACCATAAGATGATACAATTGTGATAGATTTGGCCACAAATCCCAAAACTATAGAAAACCAAGATGTCAATGCATGAGAAATAATTCATACAAGTCAAGAAGAAAATATAATGAAGGTTGGAAGAAAAGAAGAGATGAGAAATATCAAAGGAAAAATTTAGAAAAGAAAGATCCAACAAACAAAATATCTCATGAAAATATATGGAGAAGAAAATATGAAATAGAAAGAAAGAAAGATGATATGGCACTTCAAAATGAAGAAATTGATAATAAGAAAATGATGGGTGAAGAAAGGATATTTACTAAAGAAGACGATGAAACAATAGAAGATCCTAACAATATCATGCAAATCAATAGTCCATTATCCAATGAAATAAAAATGCAAAAGAAGATGATGAAGAAACTTTTGGGTGCACAAAACAATGGTGATGATGATGATGAACTCTCAAAAGAAAACCAGTATATATAATTGTGATATGAATAAAAAAAATAATATCTAAAGAAGAAAGAAACAAAGGAGTTCAAAATATATAAATACATAGTATGAACAGAGCAATGTTATTAATGGTATCAAAGAATTGTAAAAATCTCTTGGAATCAAAGAACTAAAAGTAATAACATACTTTAAGAATTGATTATAAATGGAAAATGATCATTTGGTAATGTTAATTTGGTATCACTATATATGATCAACCGATATCAATTGGTGTAAATTGGTACTCTTGCAAAAATTAGAATATCAAGAAGAAGAAGAAACATATGAAGGCCAATAAGATTCACACCCTTGTCCTTTATGACAAACGAGAAGACAATAAAACCCTATGAAATAGTAAAATCTCAAGGGGAGTATTTAATTTGGTCATCAAATGAGGAAGTCATTAGATTAGGTTTAAAATACTTGATCACTACAAAAACAAATTGGTATCCCAAAATCTAAAGAAATTGAGATAAGAACCGACACATTCACAAGGGGAGAAAAGCAATAAAAGTTTAACTCTTTGTCATTGATGTCAAAGGGGGAGAAAAATAGTAAAAAAAATTTGGTATTAGTATTTGGTATAAGTAAAAGTTCAAATCCTCCAACTTGAAAATGAGATATGTGATAGGGAGAGAAAAAGTATTTGTTTTACATATATGTTTCCCTTAATGCCAAAGGGGGAGATTGTTGGAATTATTTATTTTGTTTTCATTGATGGAAACATGAGACAAAAATGTACATTAATCAAAGGAAAAGGAAGATCACCTTGGGGAGGAGAAATATCACCTTGGGGAAGAAGCAATTAGCAATCACTTTTTATTAGGATAGGATCAACACTGATCCTATGTTCCTAAATATCAGGAGAGATAGCACATAAATTGTACAAAGAATACACACACAAAATCATAGCATGCAATGTTAAGGTCTTTGGAAAGGATGAACAAAATATTAGAAGGGAGAGAAAATTACAGAAGTGCTATCATGATTGAAATCCCCATAGTAAACTCCAAAATAATAAATGAATAATCTTGTCCATTGATTTATTTCTCAAAATAATCCTATACCATTATATCATGCAAAATCCAATGCCTACACAGAAGAATCCTTTGTGAAGGATCATGGAATCCTACTCATCCATTCAAAATTTGGGAGTAATCACAATCGTTAGATTAGTTCGGGATCTATCCTAATCTTTAGATAGAACCAAGTGGAAGGACATGATAATCACACCTCATAAGACATGAAATCTTGAAACCTCCAAAGTCGTGAAGTGAATGCTGACCGTCAAATATCAGGGATAAAATTTGGGTCAATTCTCAACCGTTGGATCAAGCGGAGGATAGGAACTTCGACACTTTGATGATTCAGGCTTATTATATCAAAATTTTAAAAGTGTCATAATCATGAAGTAACATCAATATTTGGATCAAGGATGAACTTCAGATGAATCTACTACTGTTAGATCCAAGACAAATACATGTTGCACATCAGTAGGTCCACGTCAACAGAATCATGTCAGCAATACATGACACATGGACCAATCAAATGGTGAAAAATTTCAAGGTCGATGTAGCACATAAGGTCCATGAAGTTCATGAATCAAGGTGACACGTGCAACAAAGACTTAGTGTTGACATCATCTTGAGTGACGTCAATAAGCCACATCACTTTGGGATTACTAAATTCAGGGATATCCAAGATTATTTTATCATCTAATCACCGAAGGACAAAATCACAAAGTAAATCTAACCATTGATCTACTTTGGGATCATTCTTGACCATTGATCAAGCGTAGTGGAAAGATAGGATAAGAAGGGCCAAAGGAATGAAGTCCCTGAGTAAACATAAATCGCTAGAATGTTTTATGGGAAGATCCACGGCGGTGGACCAATTTGGTGTTTCGATGATAATTGAAGGATAGGGTAAAGCTAAAATTCCTAGAGTCTCAGATTACCAAAGCCTCAGAATCTTGTCAACTGTCAAATTAGAGTTGCATGGAAATAGTCAACTCCAACATTGACCAACTTCATAGATAAAGGAAGTTGAGTTACTCAAACGATCTTGGAGTCTGAGAATGTTGAAATGAATGAGTACTTTCCATATCAACTGAAAATTAAGTTTTGATCGTCGATTTTGTTGAAGCCTCTAGATGAGCCAAGATCGTCCATTCAATGGGAGATTAAATATCGACCGTCTAATCTACTAGTGAAGAGAGTATACACACTTCGATGAAGTTTAAATCGACAAAATTTACTTTGGGAGAATTGGAAGACTAAAAAGGTTGGAAATCTCGAAGGCCGAAGTACCAAAGATATTGGTTCCATTGTTGGTCATGTGATAAGGTAAAGAAGATAATAATGAGTGCAAAGGGCCTAGAAGTAAATAATCCCTTGAACATTTGAATATGGTCCCATGTAGAAGAATAAGGGTGGAAAGATAAAAACACTAATAGAGAAATGTTTGGAATGGTTAAGTCTGTTGTTTTGAGCTTGTGGTCATAAAGGGAATTGGATTGAAGGAAGTGCCTCATGCATAATTCATTTTTTGGAAACAAATTAAGGAATGCAGAGTAGTTCGACAAAGATTGACACCAAACGAGTTCATTGCTACTTCAAGATAATTTACGCATGAACGGATTAATAAAATAACAAAATATTTGAAGTTTTATTAAGTTAAAATAAACTATTTATTGATAATATTAGAATGAAGAGGTGCAATGGTTCATTGTCAAAAGACACATTGGTTCAATCTTATACCTATTCAAATACTATATAAACTAGAAACATGTGGTGAAAAGAGTGTGTATGCTTAGTGGAGTTGACTTAGATAATAATTTATGGGTATAAGTTGTTTCTACTATATTTCACTTGATTAATAGGTATCCCACATAAGCTCTTGTGGATAAGAAACTTGTGCAGGTCTAGATAGGAAAGAATCCCTCATGTAAACATCTTAATGTTTTTGGTGGCAAGGCATATGCACATGTTCCCAAGGAGAAGTAGTCAAAGTTTTATAAAAAGGCTATGAAATGTATCTCTTTTCTCTATGGAATTGGTAAAGTGTAAAATATTTAATATTCTATGGATGGAAAACAAATTCATAGTAGAAATGTTACTTTTAGATAATTTAAGTCTTCTCCCACAGTGATTCAAGCAAAAGAGAATGAGAAGAATTCAATGGTTCATATACCACCCAAGACAGATAAAGTTGTACTAGAATATGAACAAGAAGTTCATGATGGACCTTATGAGGAGGAGGGTTAAGATAGTTTGGAAGCAGATGAAAAAAATCCACGTCAACCTTTAAGGAGGTACAATTGACAAAGAAGGAAATTAGACATGTATAATTATAGTCCTTCATATTCCGGATCTATATTTTCTTTATATGCTAACATTCATCTAGATATATCTATGAAATAGGTAATGGATATGGAATATAAGGAATGACCATGGAATATAATGGATATGGAATGACCATGGATGAGGAAATGAATGCATTCATAAAGAATGATACATGGGACTTGATCCCATTTCCTGTTGGATAGAAACCCATGTTGGATTACTAAGAGGGGGGGTGAATCAGTAATAGCATAATTATAATCTTTTTTCTCCAAATAATCCAAGTGTTATATCAATGTAGAATCATTATCCAATAATGAGCAATAATAAATGAACAATCACACACATACACAGTACACCAGTGTTTTACATGGAAACCCAAATCGAGAGAAAACCACAAAATGTTTTATCTTATATGTCTTGAAGAATTAAATTCATTGGAAGAACCAACTTCCTTTGTTTTCCAACTGCAACTGGAAGGAGACTCCAACCCCCTAGTTTCTCAGGATACAGCCTGAGGGAAGCTGCAATTCCCCAATTCTCTAGCTACAACCATAAGGAGGCTACAACCCCCTATGTTCTCTTGTTACAACCAGAAGGTGGCTACAACCACCTGTCCTTGCCCCGTCCAACCGCCCTGAAGTAGAAGTATAATGATGGAACAACTGTCACATTATCACTATGAGATATACCATTGTAAACATGTACCGATAAACCTCAACCATGCATCAACCTGTACCTCAACCTGTAATGAACCTGTACCATAAATAAGTGCATCAACCATGCACCAGCCTGTACCAAACAATCTGTAATCAACTTGTACCATACACAAGTGCAACCAACCATGTACCAAGTATGTACCAATCATGTTACAAGTAATCATCAATTATGACTCATCAATATGTAAAAAAATCATCAACTATACACCTCATGTATGTGCCAACTCATCACATTTTTGTCTCAACCATGTACCCAACTTGTACTTCAACCAAAATCCCTCATCAATTTCATCATCCAAATATGATTTGTAACTTTTTAATAGACCTGGTGTATATGATAACACACCTGCAAACCTTCCTTAACTTTAACAACAAGATACTAACATTTTTATCAAACGTTTCTTTAGTCTCACAAGACTAGTTTTGGATTAGTCAACAACCCTAACTTGAAATAATCATAACTTTGTACTTGTAATGAATAAATATCTGAAACTGATACACAATTTTCTTTAGTGTGTTTTATGCAATTCCTCCAAGTGTCACTACCTGGAACCTCTCATAAAAGGAGTTATGGAAAAAATGGCACACCTTGTTGAATTCTGGTTTATTTTAGAGAGCGACCTTGTAGAGTGTGCCCTGCACAAAATATTTGTTGAATTGATA
This sequence comes from Picea sitchensis, assembly GCA_010110895.2. Taxonomy (NCBI): domain Eukaryota; kingdom Viridiplantae; phylum Streptophyta; class Pinopsida; order Pinales; family Pinaceae; genus Picea; species Picea sitchensis. The sequence goes on from SNQJ01S0014107.1 coordinate 105,302, forward strand.
TTAAACTATTACAAAAAATACTAAAGACTGTACGTAAACCAACACATTTGGTGTTACTTAATTTGGATCTGTTATGAAGAAGTTATGATGTTTTTACCCCAAACACTTGTTTTTGACTAGTTTCAGGACTAGCCACAAACCCTATCTTCCACGGAGTGTAACTCCAAAAATACAAAGACTCACAAGATGAATATTTTACCACATGTATTTGTATATTTTTTTCAATGGAATAGCAATTTCATGGTCTAAATCATTCTAGAAAAAACATTATTGCGAAAATGGTGAGATGACCTGAAACAAACATACCTTAGAAAACATCATCAAAAGAAATTATCCTTCCTTGAATTTAGACCTTATTTTCTTCACTTTCATAAGAAATTCGGCTTATATATCCTTTGGTTACCTCATACACCTATAGGTATTCAATATTCTTAAGTGTGCCTTAAATGAGAGAGCCTTGCCTCTTATTTATACACTCCAAGTAGATTCCTTAAAAACATCTTCTAGGTCACTTTGCCCACTTTCCTTATTTTAGGGTTAACCCACTTCTAATTTCTCCATTAAATTTATTATTGAATTAATCTATTTTGTATTCAATTTGAATTATAGTATAATCATCACTTCACTTTATTATTTACCTTTTAAAATCTCTTAAACCACTTTGACTAATTTGACCTTTTGGGGCTTCTAGATGACATATGAGGGTCCTCCAACTTCATAAGGCCATAACTCTCAAACCGTGAGGAGTTATATGACGTTCCAAATACCACAATAAATGGAATGACTTGTATTATCCATATAGAATAGTATTACTTGAAAATATATCAAAACTCATACTGTTATCCATAAAACAAACTTGGGTCCATTACCCAAACCTGGGTTCTCCAACTTCTCATGGCCATAACTCTCTAACTGTGAGGAGTTATGTGACGTTCCACATACCAACAAAAATGGAATGACAAGCACTATACATATAGGATAGTTTAACTGGAAAATTCAATGGTGTTCATCTCATTATTCCACAAATAAGCATGGGTTCTCTAACCATACTTCTAGGATAACTCAATCCGCAAAGCGTCTTCCTATGAGGGATTTCACCATAAGGGGAGCACTTTGGAGTTCATCCATTTCTACTTATTATCAACCATGACAAAAAAATAATGAGTGATATTTACATCAAATGATCTTGGGTCCATTACCCAACCTTTGTGCTACGGGGCTTTCTTCAAGGGTTGACATCAATGACAACCAATCTTAATCAACAATATCCCCCTTTGGCATTGATGACAACACTATGGTGAAAAATTGAAATCATATCACTCATGCTCCCCCTAGAACCATGCCTCTGTCCTCTGCCTCTATCCTCTACATATGATAAATATATCCCCCTTTCTCATCAATGGAAAATGTATCTTTCTATCTTGGGTTTCTCCCCCTAACTAAACTATTCTCTTATGGTGTTTCCTCATGTAAATCTAAGACATATAAGATAAGAATTCAAAAAGAATTCATTTTGGAGTAGAAATAACTCCAAGTATCTGGCGAAGATATTCAAAGGATTTCCATGGAAGTGGTTTTGTGAAGATGTCTACCACTTGTTCTTTTGTGCCCACATACTCAACTCTGATGTTCTTTTGTGCAACCTGCTCTCGTAGAAAGTGATACTTTATTAGAATGTTCTTCATCTTGGAGTTCATCATCGGGTTCTTCGAGATACTAATGGTGCTTGTATTATCACAATAGATTGGAACATGCTCATCATAATCAACCTGTATATCTGTCAGAGTTTGTTTCATCCAAATAACCTGTGTACAACATGATGTTGTTGCAATATACTCTACCTCGACTGTAGATAAAGATACTAATGATTATTTATTGCTTAGCCATGATACTAAACACTCACCCAAGTAGAACACTTCTCTATTGGTGCTTCGTCATTCATCAATACAATCTACCCATTCTGCATCTATGTAGGTAATAAGTGATAGATCCTTTCCTTTTGGATACCATAATCCAAACTCTTATGTTCCTTTGAAATACCTAAAAATCCTCTTCACTGCTAACACATGTGACTCCTTTGGTGTTTCTTGAAATTGTGCCACTTGTCCAACTACCTACATTACATCTGGTCTAGATGTTGTCACATATAGTAGGCTGTCAATCATTGACCTGTATTTCCTCTGATTTGTAGAATTTGAATCATCATCTTTGCTCAATTTGCAACTGGTTCGCATGGGAGTGATAATTGGTTTGCAAGCTTCCATTCCGAACCTCTTTAGCATTTCTCTGATATACTTGGTTTGAGAAATAAAGATTCTTTGGTTTATTTGACGTATCTAAGTCCAAAAAAGAAGGATAGTTCTCCAAGTAACGGCATTCCAAATTCATTCTGCCTATATTTTGCAAATTTTTGGCTTAACCTGTCATCATCACTACCAAATATAATATCATCAACATAAACTTCAATTCATAAAACATTACCTTCACTTACCTTAATGTAGAGGTTTCTATCTACACTTCCTTTTCTGAACCCTGCCTGTTGCATATACTTATCCAGTCTAGAGTACCATGCTCGAAGAGCCTGTTTTAGAGCTTACAAGTCCTTCTTTAATTTACACACATAATTTGCGTTCTCTAAAAACTGAAATCCTTTCGGTTGTTCAATGTAGAATTCTTCTTCAGGTTCCCCATTCAGAAAAGTTGATTTTACGTCCATCTGATATACTTTAACATTTTTGGAGCATGCATAGGCTAAAAGAAAAAGGATTGCTTCCATTATGGCAACTGGGGAAAATGCCTCTTAAAAGTCGATTCCTTCAATCTGTGCATATCCTTTACATACCAATCTAGCTTTGTTCCTTGTAACTTTTCCATCTTCATTTAATTTATTCCTGAAAACCCATTTTGTGTCGATCACATTCTTATTCTTTGGTCTTGGAACCAGTTCCTAAGTGTCATTTTTCTCTATTTGATCCAATTCTTCATTCATGGCCTTATTCCAAAATTCATCCTTGTTGGATTCTTCAAAACAGTTTGGTTCAATTGTAAATAAGAGTGTTAGGTGTGTTTGTTCTAGTGAACGGATTTTGCTTCTAGTCTCAACTCCTACATCTTTGTTTCCAATAATCTGATCTGAAGGATGATTCTTCTGTACTCATTTTCTAGGTGTCTTTGGAGATACTTGTTGAAATTTATCTTCTGTTTTTGTTGGATTCTCTTCATCTTCCTCTTCTACTTCATCTTATGCTTCTTCTTCTTCAAAAATTTGTTCCATTGATTTTTTTTCTTCTTCCTTTTATTCTGGTCTGCCTGTTTCATCAATTGTTACGTTGATGCTTTCCACAAATTTGTTCAATCTTAGATTGTAACACTTGTATTATATCCTTGTACTTGAGTAACCAACAAGTACTCATTTTTCCACACGAGATTCAAAGTTTCCCATTCTTCCATCTTCTCTTTTGATGTAGCATTTGCTTCCAAAAACTCTGAAGTGATTCACATTTGTTGGTCTTCCTTTCCATAGCTCGTAGGGAGTTTTATCAATTTTGTTTCTGATCATTAATCTGTTTTGAATGTGAATTGTTATATGCACTACCTGTGTCCAAAATATATCTGTCGATTTCGAATCCATTAGCATTGTTTGAGCCATTTACCGTACTGTCCTATTCTTTCTTTCAACAACTCCATTATGTTGAGGTGCCCTAACAAAGAAGAATTGCCTTTTTATTACATGGCTGCTGCAGTAGTCCATAAATTCCTCTGAAGTGAAATCTCCTCCATTATTAGATCTCAAGCATTTGATTCTTGAATCCATCTCATTTTCAACCATTTCCTTGTAGATCTTGAAGTTTTCAAAATCTTCTGATTTGTTCTTGAGAAAGCAAATTGCAGTCATTCTTGTATAATCATCAATTAATAACATAAAGTATCTCTCACATTTTAAGTCCTTTTTTTAGTTGGTGCAACTAGATTAGTATGCACAATTTCTAGTGGTCTTGTTGTTGAATATTACTTTGATTTGAACCCGGTCTTTGTTTTATTTCCTTGTTGACAATGCTTGCATAAAGTGTTGGTTGGTTTCGTGATCTAGGGCATTTCTCTGACCGCTTCTCTTTTGCTGACTTTGACAAGGTTATCAAAATGCATGTGACCCATTCTTATGTGCCTCTTCAATTTCATCTTAGAATTCTTCATATCCTTCTTCGACTTCTTTATATTCTTCTTCAGAGTCTTCTTTTTTAGAATCTTTTACTACCATGAATAGAACTCTTCTTTTCTCACTGTCACTGATTTCATCTTCATCTGATGATGAGATGTCTTCTTTGATGCATAATCTTTTCTTGAAATATTTCTTTGTAGTTATTTTTCCTTTATATATGTGTTTGCCTTTTGAGTAACCTTCATCATTTCTCGTTTTATTATGAGTACATTTTTTAGCAAAATGACCAATACCATCACAATTAAAACAAATTAAAGGAATCTTACCTCTATACCAACCATTGGTTCCCTTGTTCAGTCTTCTGACGAAGTTGGGAACTTCTTCATCATCTTGAGAGACGTCACTACATTTGATATATTCTTCTTGTTCCTTTTTCTTTTTCTTTGATATTTTGGATTCTTTGAAGGCTGCTCCTTTTACATCTGGATTTTCTTGTTCAGTTCTCATTTCATATGCTGTGAAGATTTCATGCAATTCATCCATGCTTATTGAGTTTAGATCTGATCTTTCTTCTAGTGCTGATATCTTAGGGTTGAATCTCATAGGAAGAGATCTTAGTACCTATTGAACAATTACATATTCTTCGGTTTCTTCTCCCAATCATATGATTGCATTCACTGTTTCGTCAACTCTTAAGAAGTGGGCTACAATATTCTCATCTTCCTTCATTTTTAGTTGTTTTAACTGACCTTTGTAAGTTTGAAGTTTTGTTTCTTTGAATTTTGTATCTCCTTCATAAATATTTCAAAGCTTGTTCCAAATCTCTTTGGCGGATTTACAATGTGCAACTTTGGTGAATAATTTTTCACCGAGACCATTCAAAAGTTCATTTGTAGCTTTGGAATTATTCTGACCATGTTTCACTTCTTTGTCATTTGTTGGTGGAACTGCTGGTACTGTTTATCCATCTACAATTGATTGCCAAATTTCAAACCCCTGTGCTTGTATATATGTCTTCATCCTTGCTCCAAAAAACATACTTTTGTCCATCAAAGTGTGGTATTCCATTTTTATATGAGTTGTTACTCTCCATGATCTACCTTTCAGTGGTTAAACTGATTTATGAAGGAACCTGCTCTGATACCAATTGTTGGATTACTGAGAGGGGGGTGAATCAGTAATAGCGTAATTATAATCTCTTTTCTCCAAATAATCTAAGTATAATATCAATGTAGAATTATTATCCAATAATGAGAAATAAGAAATGAACAATCACACACATACACAGTACACCAGTACTTTAGGTGGAAACCTAAAATGAGAGAAAACCACAGAATGATTTATCTTATATATCTTGAAGAGTTAGATTCATTGGAAGCACCAACTTCCTTTGTTTTCCAACTGAAACTGGAAGGAGGCTCCAACACCCTAGTTTCTCAGGCTACAACCTGAGGGAAGCTCCAACTCCCCAATTCTCTGGCTACAACCAAAAGGAGGCTACAACACCCTATGTTCTTCGACTACAACTGGAAGGTGGCTACAACCACCTGTCCTTGCCCTGTCCAACCACCCTTAAGTAGAAGTAGAATGATTGAACCACTGTCACATTATCACTGTGAGATATACCATTGTAAACATGTACCAATAAACCTAAACCATGCATCAACCTGTACCTCAACCTATAATCAACCTATACCATAAACAAGTGCATCAACCATGCACCAACCTGTACCAAACAATCTGTAATCAACTGATACCTTAAAAAAGTGCAACCAACCATGTACCAAGTATGTACCAATCATTTTTCAAGTACTCATCAACTATGACTCATCAATATGTACCAACATCATCAAGTATACACCTCATGTATGTGCCGACTCATCAACTTTTTGTCTCAACCATGTACCCAACTTGTAACTCAACCAAAAGCCCTCATCAATTTCATCATCCAAATATGATTTGTAAATCTGTAATAGACCTGGTGTATATGATCCCTTACCTACAAACCTTCCTTAACTTTAACAACAAGAGACTATCATTTTCATCAAACGTTTCTTTAGTCTCACAAGACTTGTTTTGGATTAGTCAACAACCCTAACTTGAAATAATCATAACTTTGTACCTGTAATGAATAAAGATATGAAACTGATAAAAAAAATTCTTCAATGTGGTTTATGCAATTACTCCATGTGTCACTACTTGGAACCTCTCAGAAAAGGAGTTATGGAAAAAATGGCACACATTGCTGAATTCTGACTTATTCTAGAGAGAGACATTGTAGAGCGTGCTCCACAAAGAATATTTGTTGAATTGATATGAAACTATTACACAGAATACTATAGAGTATAATCTAACCATCACATTTTTTCTTACGTAATTTGGATCTGTTATAAATAAGTTATGAAATTTTTACCTGAAACGCCTATTTTTGACTAGTTTAAGGACTAGCCACAAACCCTATTTTCCACAGACTATAAATCCAAAAATACAATGACCCACAAGTTGAATATTTTTCCACAGATATTTGGATATTTTTCCTCAATGGAATATCAATTTCACAATCTGAATCATTCTATAAAAAAACTTATTGCGAAAATGGTGAGATGACTTGAAAAAAACATACCTCAGAAAGCATCATCAAAAGAAATTTTCCTTCCTTGAATTCTGGCCTTCTTTTCTTCACTTTTCTTATAAATTCAGCTTAGATATCCTTTGGTTACCTCAAACACTTATAATTATTCGATATTCTCAAGTTTTTCTTAAATGAGAGAGCCTTGCCTCTTATTTATACTCTCCTAGTAGCTTCCTTAAAAACATCTTCTAGGTCACTTTGCCCACTTTCCTTATTTTAGGGTTAACCCACTTCTAATTTCTCCATTAAATTTATTATTGAATTAATTTATTTTTTATTCACTTTGAATTATAGTACACTCATCACTTCACTTTATTATTTACCTTTTAAAATCTCTTAAACGACTTTGACTACTTTCACCTTTTGGGGCTTCTAGATGACATATGAGGGTCCTCCAACTCTGTAAGGCCATATCTCTCAAAATGTGAGGCTTTATGTGATATTCCACATACCACCCGAAACATAATGACATGTACTATCCATACAAAATAGTATTACGTGAAAATATATCAAAACTTGTTCCGTTATCCATCAAACAAACTTGGTTCCATTACCCAAACCTAGGTTCTCCAACTTCTTATGGCCATAACTCTCTAACCTTGAGGAGTTGTGTGACGTTACTCATACCACTGGAAATGGCATGACAAAAAATATCTATCTAGGATAGTTTCACTGACAAATTCACTGGCATTCATCTCATTACTCCATAAATAAACATGGTTTCTCTAACCATACTTCTAGGATAACTCAATCCGCAAAGCGTCTTCCCGTGAGGGATTTCACCATAAGGGGACCACTTTGGATTTCATCCATTTCTACTTATTATCAACCATGACAAGAAAACAAGGAGTCATCTTTACATAAAAAAATCTTGGGTCCATTACCTAACCTTTGTGCTACAAGGCTTTCTTCAAGGGTTGACATCATTGACAACCAACCTTAATCAACAACCCATTGGATGTAAATTCTTGTTCAAGAAGAATATTGGTTAAATGGAAATGTTGAAAATAACAAGGCAAGCTTGGTTGATAAAATATGTGTAATATCCCCAAAAATAACTTATTATTAAAGTTTGTATGCACTTAGGAATTTATTTTCGTTTTTGGAAAATTTGTATTTCAAAAATTATTTCCATTTATAGCAATTCCAAATTTGAAATTTGATTAATTGTAATTAATTATTGTGACTGTTGGGAAAATATTTGATTGTCCAACCAACTCTTTGACTATGACACTTGTAAGAGACAAATATTTTTATATTAATTGTTGAAGGACAAATGGAACAACCAAGTTGAAATTAGCTGACCATGACTCCATGAGTGGGGAACAGTCTTGAACTACCTCAGGGATGAATTTTACGAGTGGAAAATGAGGAATTTCACCATTGTCAGCCCCTGAAAATCAGGGATTTGTAAAGCTGGGAAAATTACCAAAGGGGGGAAAAGACCTAGGCACTAGAGGCTTTTGCATATACAACATATGGGAGGAGGTAGGACGTTGCTTAGTATGCTAGAGAAAGGAGATCACTTGTTGTTATGAGAACTGTTCTGAGTGCGAGGCAAGGGGAATTTATGATCTGAAAGAGGACTATAGCAAAAGAGGAGCATTGGAGTTCAACCTCATGGATTCATGGTCAGGCTACGGGCTGAATGGAGCAATTATATTGGTTGTTCTATTCTATGGTTGGGTGGAACTTGGTTGTTCCATTTGTTGTCCCAAAAAATTGTTCAGATATGTGGACCTACTTACTCCTTGTTGAATCGCTTTATTGGTTAATAGCTGGTAGAATGAAATGAATTGTAGAATAAGCCTTTATAGTTTGAATTTATTCACTGAGTAAAGTTAAGATAACCTTAAGTACAAACCTACAGGAAATGGCTGTGTATGATTTTATAGGTTGCAATAAATCTAAACAGAACATAAGTATTACCGTGATAATCATAATATGTACCATATATATATATATATATGAATAAACATTCACTTAAGGAATATTTAAATTGTATCAAGACCAAACGAAATTTTGGAGTGAATACCATACTTAAGGAATATTTAAATTGTATCAAGACCAAACGAAATTTTGAGTGAATAATTAACATATATATATATATATATATATATATATATATATATATATATATATCGTTGCCTATACAGACCTTCAAAGCTACATAAACATCTAATGCATAGAAATATTTCTATGTTTGGACCACTTGAGATTTCAATTAAACTTCCATCGATAAGACTATGCCAAAGGCATAAAGGACTACGGTTTGTTTTTACCACAATAAAACATAAACGAAGTTTCAATGCTATATAAGCTTATTACAGAGACTGCTCAATATATAATAGTATTCGTTGGGTTGTAGGAAAATCTATGCATTCATTTATAATAAGCTAATAAACGATCTGTATAGCCGAAGGATTTTAATCCAATTCTTTACAACAAAATACCCTGGGTAAGGACCCAATACCACTTGAAAACCAAACCTGAATCTTCCAAAACTAAAACACTGGAATCATAACTCGAATACCTTTTTTGAGAAAGGCGATGTCTAGATATGTTGATAGCAAAATTTTTAGGTCCTACAAGGGTAATCGAGAGTTTTTAAACATGATTATGAAGAATCAATGAATTAATAGAAAAAAAAATTATTTCGAGAATTAGTAAACAACGAAATTAAATATGAAAGATCAAGCAATGTTTAGGAAAGAATTCATGAAACTTATTATTAAAGAGTCAACACCAGGTTAATACTTAAGTTGAGGTTGACGTGGGGTGTGTCTTTCTCCATCAACGACGCAGAGAAAATTATCCACAATCCGAAGGGGAGGAGTGAATCTTGAACTAACTAATGGGTACCCTCGCAATGGAAACAGGGGTCCCATCATTAGTATTGTAACCGAACAAAATCTAAATCAATTGCTCAAAATGAATCAAGCAGATACAACACTATTAAAAATGTAATATGTAATGCACAATCGGAACTATAAAGTCTGCACAGTATAAAATATGTTCCACAGAATTGCCCAATTCGGACTGCAGATAAGGTTGTGAGTTAATGTTCTCGTATTTATTAAAACTTACAAATTGATGATAAAGAAAACGCAGTCAAAAATAGAATTCTAGACATATAAACTACTTGTTCTCTATGCTAAAAAAATGAAATTAGACAAATAAATCACGAAAATTCCAGAATATAGAGTAAGGGTAAATTGTTTAAATTCTGGAGTAATTACACACAGTGGAATTCTTAGGACTGTGACCTTTTCCTTACAAGTATGAGAAAGGAAAAATCGATCTAGTTATTAAACTGTACACAATAACAAGGAAACCTTATTGCAATCACACGATTTGGTTTATGAATTTATAGCAGTTAAATTTAAGATGCAATACTTGCACAATGAGTTGGATGTGTAACCTCTTCCAGAGTCGAGGGTTCGAAAGCTATTGAATTAATAAAAATAGAAAGATTATTATTGTAACCTATATCTACATAGATTAACTTCAACAAACTTAGGAATGACCGTAGAGAAAGATTTCACCAAGTGGGATTCTCAGACGAGAGGTATCTTGTGGACCCTAATTAAAAAACTCAAGTATGAGCGATAAAAGTCAAGGTCCCGATTTTTCTGGAAAAACCCTCGTGATTTTTGCAAAGGATAAATTTGACAAAACACGCAGAGAATAATAATCCACTGTCATAGGACACTACATCTATGAAATGTTAGGGTTACTGTAGAAATCCCAAGCAGATTTCATCCACAGGGTTTTGGCGTTCGGCATGTCGTGAGTGACTTCAAACAAAAAATTACAAGACTAATCTTTAAGGAGAAGTCTGAGGATGGTTGTTGATGACAAAAAACGTAAAAATGCGACGGGGCTATCCCCGAATTCAAGAAATATAAATCGCCTTGGTAAACTACATACAGAGCCTCAACGAGGAGCACGAGTGGAGGGTGGTTAAATTCATAGGCTAAGATAATATCGTGGCTGACACGAGATGAGTTATAGTTATACAATACACAAAGTGGGGATGGAACATATCTAGGAAACAAAGGATAATTGAAACTCAACCAATAGTTATAGAGACTCTCATTAACGACTAACCCTTCGAACTACCTACTTACAGGACAACATAATCATTAGAGTAGATGAAAACTTACCTGGTAAAGGAGGAGAATGAGATGGTCATGCATCCATCTTCCTACATTACACAAAACAATAACCTTTTTGGTCACCTTTCCACTTTGCTTTTACACACAAAGAATCCTTGTAGAGGTTGACACTAGGTAGTATTACGAAATGCATAAGCGCCAAAGAAAAGTGAGAGTTAGTTACCAGGAACCTCTCGTATCATAGAGTAATGGTGAAGGGATGTGCAGGTACACTTCCATGTGATTAAATGCACTTGGCATGTCCACATTGGTCACGACAACCTAGGATCAGTATAATTGCATAACCCTAATAACTTTCAAAACTAGAGGCATTATGACATTTACGGACCAGTATGACTTCACATTTAACCAAACCATAAAGATTGTTAGTGAAAATCCCTGTCAGTAATCTGGGCAGAGATATTGCTGGACAAAAGGATTGGGGTCAGATTCAATAGGTTTCCATGTCTAGAGTTATGACTTGTCATCCTGATGGAATCTCAACCCTCAGGGATATGCATTGTATGGATCAAGCTTGATATTTACAATTGGCGTATGTTAAGTTTTCCTCCAACTACCATGTTAATGTTTTAACAAAAGAGAAACTGCCAAGAACAACCTTTTCATTTAATAGTTAAACTGCGCATTACAGTAAGAGCATAACTGTTGAATTATATCTGTATAGTTCCCTTTTGGGTAATGTTGAAAATTATGGAGAAAACATAAACTAGCATAAATATTGAATTCATTAAATACACTACCTTGCCCGACTATAACCGTAGGTAATATATATATATATATATATATATATATAAAAGATTGTGGTGAGCATATGTCCATCGACTTTTACAACGAGTATTGATATATGGGTTTTAAAACTATAGATAAGAAAGAATACATTTGTAAGGGAATGTTTTGTGGTAAGTTAGTAGTACTCCTTGATTGGATATGAAGTGAAGGGTATTAATATTTGATTAAAAGTAGAATCCATGTTAGGGTATATTTCCTATAGACCTATGGAATTAACCAAATCACAATTCTCTGAGGGATAGATAAATCTCTAGTCTCTTGAGACACCTATTGTGACATGTATCGATTTAATTTAATAAGTATGAATTCACGAGATGGATATCAACTTGTTATTAGCGATTAAAGAAGTATTAATGCACCTATAAAAAAAAATTGGTAAATTTAGGGTACATTACAATATGCTCCCAGGATGAGGGGATAGACTTTGGTGAGATGTTTTCCCTAGTTTCTAGGTTAACATAAATTAAGTTCCTATTATTTCTGGCAATAACCTTTGATTTGGACATACAATAGATGGATTTGAAAATCATATTCCTTTTATGGTGAATTATAGGAGGAAATATATATGAAACAACCATAGCACTATGTTTAAAAAGGTAAAGAGTCACTTGTTTGCAAGTTAAAAATGTCTTTATATGGTCTCAAATAGTCTCCTAGAATGTTGTAACAAAATTTTGATTATTTTTTGTTGGAATTAGGATTTATGGGATCTAAATCATATCACTTTGTGTATTACAAACAATATGGTGGTCATTTCCTTGTTATCACTCTATATATATATGACATGTTATTCTTTGGTAATAGTGAGGATGTGATTTCTGATTCAAAGTATCATATTTCAACACAATTTGATATGAAAGACATAGGGATGAAAAATATATCTTAGGAATGGAGATCAAGAGATATAGAGAAAATAAAAAATATTTAGTTGAGCCAAATTAAAGATGTAAACTTTATTCTACAATGTTTCTTCATGGAAAATTGCAAAATTTTAAGTGTTTTGATTTCTATGGGAATCAATATTTCAGTTGATTAGTGTTATAAAACACCCACATAGATGGAGGATATGTCTTATGTTCCTTATGCTAGTGTGGTTTTTATTTGTATGTATGCATAGTCTATACTAGACCAGACATTGCCCAATGAGTGGGAGTATTGAATCGATTCATGGAAAATCTCGAACATGAACATTGGGCTGTAATGAAGAGGGTCTTTGTGTATTTGAGAGGTACTTTTGAATATTCCATTTTATATCGTAGATGTTTTGGGGGACCCACACTCACTTGATATACAATGTTATGTTGATTCTGATTGAGTAAGCGATGTAGATAAAATGATATCTACGAGCGGATACAAGTTTTCATTGTTTGGTGGAGCAGTGAGTTGGATGAGAAAGTGACAAGTTGTGGTCACTTTGTCCATTTTAGAGGTAGAGTATATGAAAGATACCCATTCGTGTAACGAGTTCATTTTTCTTATGAAAATTTGTTTCTAAGTAGGGAAAACGCAAAGAGATATTACAATTCAATGTGATAGTAACAATGTCATTTGTATGGTGAAAAAAAAAATCATGCAAAGAAAAAACATATAGATATCGAATACTATTTCATTAGGGACATGGTAGGGTATGGAAAAGGTGATACTAGAGAATGTTGACACCTTATAGAATGTGCAAATGAATTGGAGAAATTGGTGAGAATAGGTAAATTCAAGTGGTGCTAAGAGACAATGGTCCTTATGGGCCCTAACAATTAACTCATAGTTTGATTCATTCTCCTTGTACAATTTTATCTGCATGCATATCTGAAAATAAAACATACATTCAATGTGAAAAATAAGAATAGAGGTAAGAAAAGGAAAAATAGATTATAAACATAAAAGAGAAGAAGATCTTAGACTAGGAAATAACCATAAACTCTATTATGAGAGAGGGGTGATCCTTTTATAAACAAGGAATACTTTCAACCTTCTCGTTATTAACAATGTACAATAAAGTTTGTTGAAGAAAATAAAATAATAATAATCTATTATAGAGCGGCCTCCTCATAATGAGTGGCCAAGGAAGGGGTTCCCCCTTTATGGTGGACTGATTCCTCCCTATTTAGACTCGGAAGTGTCCCTACTTCCACCAACAAATGAGGGAATGTGCACTTTAAGGTATTTGTAGACATCCATTTGGCTTGAGCTAGTGTGTGTCCCTAGGATAAAAACTCAAATATTCAAGTCAAGAATGGTGTCAACGAGTAGAGGAGGATGAAAATCATGAATATTATCCATCATATGATGAACTATAACAAATTCCTCTAGGAGAGGTGGTTCAAAAAGATTCATGTTGTTAGCATTAAGCACATCATGGATGCGAAGCTGGGAAGGAAAGTCCAGGTGATAGGCATTCTCTCCATTCATTCCAGAACAATATATGGTCAATATCATAGTGGGTTCAGCTTATGATGTTTTCCTTTGAATTGTTTATTTTCTAGTAAGATACACACACAATCTCCTAGCTGAAAGAAGAATTGTGTTTGATGATTATCATGGTTTTCTTTTGCATGATCCTAGGATGCTGACAAGGCAGTCACTACTTGAGTTTGGCTCTAAGATATGGTTTGGATATAATTTTGAACTGATTATTTATCCTATTTTTGAGGTAAAACCACAAAATGAGCAAGAGTAAAGTGCATCTCTGAGGGTCCAATGGGATGAAATCAAAACCAATCTTCGAAGGGTGAGAAACTAGTGGAGGAGTGTGTGGCCCTATTGTAACTATGTTGGATAATATGTAGATAGGAGTCCCACTTTTTGTCTTTTGAAAAATAAATGTGAAGGGAGTGGACCAGAGTACAATTGACAACTTATTTTTTCCCATTGGTCTAGAGGTGAAAGGAGGCAGAAAAACGAATTTGGAAACCCAACAAAGACCAAAGAGTAATCCAAAAGGTACCGAGAAAACAAGAGTCCCTATTAGAAATAATTCTACTAGGAAATCCAAAGTGGGACCAAATATAATGGAAGAAGAGATATGCATTTTGATCAGCAGAGGTAGTCTTATGACACAGGAGAAAGATAACCATCTTAGAAAAATGACAAACTAATACCTAAATAACATTGTGTTTGTGGAGAGTTGTAGGAATACCACTAAAAAAGTCCATGGAAATAGATTCCTAGGGACATGAGGGAAATGGTAAAGGTTGGTAAAGACCATGCCTGCAGTTGGATGACTTACTTTGGGAAGAAATAGAGAAAGCACAAATGAAATTATCCACTTTCTTGGGAAAATCATGCATGTAGAAGTGGCACTAGAGATTCATAATTATCTTGGTTGTGTAGAAATGAACTCAACACAAAGAGGACTCTGCTTCATGGATGAAAAGAATACAATATTCATACCATGGAACACAACTATTTGATTTTGTAGAGCCAACAATCATGGATGGTATAATATAAGAAGGTATTTTTATGGATTACTATAGGTTTTTGCAAATCCCCCCAAATTTCACGAAAGCACAGATCCACTACGTACATCTCTTTCCACGCATCATATGTCGCACAACAAACCTCTAAAATGTGCAAGAACTAATTAGGTGTCCAAATTAACAAGTCAACCATCTTTTTAGTGGTACCCTTCTTGTATTTAATCACTAGATGGAAATCCTAAATATAAGCCTTCCACTTCAGATGGCGTAGCTCCTATATTTTACTCTGCGAATTGATGAAGATCAAGGGGTGATGATCTATATGTAGGATTTTTTATTTTTAGATAATGTAATGGTGCCACTGCTTTGTTTCCTATACCAAACTATATAACTCCTTTTCATAGGTGTTGCAATTAATCTTGACCTCCACAAGAGTTTCTTAATGGTATGCCATAGGGTGACCTCCATATTTAATTACAACTCCAATGGCGAATTGAGATGAATCTATCTCAATCTCAAAGGGTTGATTCATATCCACAAAATAGAGAATCGGGGAAGAACATAATGCAATATTTATCTTCATGAAGTGGTACTCAACCTCTACATTCCAAATAATTTTTTCTTGATATGATAGTTGGTGTAAAGGACAAGCCAACTAGGAAAATGAGATAGAAAATTTATGTAGAAATTAATACCTCCCATGAAACTATTGAGGTCGTGCACATTGGAGGGCACTGGCCATTGTGCCAAATCTTGTACCCGAAATGGATCTGGTGGAACCCATATTGTGTCTAGTATGAATACCAAATAATGAATTGGTGTTTGTCCAAAATAGGACGTAGTTTTCTTCACCTGAAGTTTATGTGCTCATAGTAGCTGACGTACACAGGAAGACGTGTTTAAGATGATCTTTCAAACACTTATTGAATACCGATATATCATCTAGATAAATGAACACAAAATTACACAAATGAGGCCTAAAAATATCATTAATTAATCTCATATATGAGACCGATGCATTTATCATCCCAGATGGAATTACTAGCCACTTGAACATCCCAAAATTCATCTTAAAAGTGGTCTTCCCTGTGTTTTTTGAATGCATGTGAACTTGATGGTAGAAATTTGTAAAATACATGTTTGTGAAGAGAGAATCCCCTTGTAATTGGTCCAACAAATCCTCAATCCGGGGTAGGTGATCTAGATTTGGATCCAGGAGCTTGATGGGGCTCAGAAAGGCCTAAAATTCAATGTTCTCAGAATGGCGTCAAAACGAACATGTGCGTAGGCCTCATCGATATGAACCCAACACAACTTGAATGGTTTCAAACAGACCTTGTATGCTCCTGATATCACATTCTGTTTGAAATGTCAAACATGCAAAAAGTCAAAAGGGCAACAGTCAAAAAGTCAACGCTAATGTCAGCATGACATCATCATGCTGACGTGGCAGTGTGACACATGGTAGAGGAACAATTGACAATTCATACAGTTGATGTGGACCAACCAATAGATGACACATGTCACCACTGAAAGGGTGACACGTGGCATGCTCATACAAGTGCCACATGGCAGAGTATGACAATGACTGGATAGTGACAGGGACCAATAGAATTTTGACACGTGGCATCAGAGGAAAACAAATGGTGGGGTGAAATGTGGCCCAGACATGGGCTTCCACGTGGCAACCATTGGTTGGACATTAAGTTCATTGGAAAAAATATTGTGGAGTAGTAGGAATCAAACCGGTGACCTCTCCTAAAGAGCATAGCGCTTTCACAAAGGCCCCAATAGCCAATGCGCCCATGTGTTTCTTGTTCCCTATAAAACACATTATAATATATATGTGGCATTATATGTTAAGAAATGGTGCGAAGGGGGCTGGGGATAAGCCCCATCCCATGGTCTCTTATCATAGCACATGACTGGGGGTGTGGCATAACTGCCATCCATTAAAACAAGGGCATGGTCCTATCATCCGCCAAGGGCGCGGTCCTATTAGGTACCTATCCACTTGAAATGCGCGTGGGAGTTTTATTCCTTTGACCGAAGGTTTTATGCATATACCCACGAAACTAGGAGATAACGTGATTTGAGGGCCAACACTTAGCCCTTTGGGCTAGCGCTTGGCCAAATTAATATGCATGTGACCGACAATTGGGGGCATGCATCACATTTTGGGGGCTTATCCATATATTAAACATAAAGTGGGTTTTAAACCATATCTTTATGGTTTTATTGATTTTATTAACTATTTTTGGTTATTTGGCCATATCTTGGTCGATATTGGGCCAAATTGAGTGCCACAAAAAGTGTTGTAATACTATTTGATCCAGAAATTGAAGCTTAGCAATTACACACTATAAATTCAATTTTATCAAGACCTTTTTCTGATGGTGCATGTGAATATAAACACAACAAACAAGATTATAATATGAAGAGAATATCAGATCACATAAAGAAGCAAAACATCAACAAATTGGACACAAGAAGTTGATAACGGAGTTCAGAAAAATCTGCCTACGTCTCTGGGCCTTTGTCTTCAGTAAGGGAGGCTAATTGAGCAAGCTAAATTTTGCGGGAACTGTGACTATTGGAGATCAACCAAACAATGCAGCGAGAGAATGTTGAATTGCGAAGATTGGTGCAGATTCTCAAGGAAGACGGGGAAAGAATGTGAATGTTGATGTTGGCAACAGAAGCAAGGCCACTTGGAGGAAGTCCTTCAGCTAGAATCCCAAGCCCTATCAGGGATGATGGAACTCATCCATTCTGGAGGCAATCAGATGAGGAGGATTCGTATACTCCTGCTACTTCGTTTGAGGAGAAGTCAGTAGGAGAGGCCATTGGCACATTCTCTTCGCTAGTAGAAAGAACTGATTACACTCCAACCTCGCCTGTAGATGATCAGGAAGTGGAGTCTGAACATCTAGAGATAGCAACATTTGAGAAACATACCAAAGGATTCAGTATGAGAATGCTATCAAAGTTCGGATATGGGAAGGAACAAGGCCTTGGAAAATATGGCCAAGGCAGAGTCGATCTAATTGAAGTGTGCGAACGTCCACTCTGGGAAGGATTGGGATACGTAGGAGAATCTTCTAAGGATGACAATCCAGTGATTAGTTGCACACACTATCAGAAGTTCATACATGATGTTGACCACTGTTGAGAGCGACATCCAGAGTTGACACCAAAATGGTTTCGGACTTGGCAAGGAAAACAGGCAGCTCAATCCAGCAGCGACGCAAAGAGTGAATGCCGAAAGAAAGGTAAACAGGTTGAAAGGTATAAATCACATTCACCCACCTTTACTAATGAGCATGCTAGAGTCATGAACCTTATCAGAAAAATGATTCCATGTACGTTTTGTAGTAGCAATAACCATTGTTTTGCAGACTACTGGAAACATAAAGTATATGGAAGAAAAATCATGGCGACAAGAAGTATGCCAAGACGCGATGACGTGACATTGCAGGTCAAAACGAATCTGTGAGCAAAGTCAGTGAAGCTAGGGTAGGAGTCAGAGAAATCCAATGGGGATTTGACTCAGTCAGGGCACGATTCCATCAATTTTATTCGAACAAGAAACACTTTCTCACATTGTCAAAAGAGAGGACATTGTGAATATAACTGTGGGAAGTTGTATCTAGAGTTGCGACGCTCAACAAAGTCTGAAGGACCCGAGCAAAAGACGAATGTTGCAAAGGAACAAAAGGACGTTTCTGAGGAGAAGAAGGACGCTGCAAGAGGACAACAGGAGGATCTTTACTTGAAGAGGAGAGGAATGACCCTGACGCTCCATTGTTTGGAGATGGGTCATCCAACTGGAACTGGGTAGATTTTATTCCCTATATGTAAATTGAGTTAGTGTCATTGTCATTGATGTAATAAAGTGATTTGATTTATGGGAATCACTTATTGGGTCTAGTTAATGTTAAGTCTAGGCTATTTTTCATTATTCAATTGATGTAAGTATATATACGATTTCTAGGCTATTTTTCATTATTCAATTGATGTAAGTATATATACGATTTATGGAATACACATTTTGGGGACCAATAGGTATTTAATGGGAAGGCGTGATCCAGATTCAGATCCAGGAGCTTGATGGGGCTCATAAAGGCCTAAAAATTAATGTTCTCATAATGGTGTCAAAACTAACGTGTGTGTAGGCCTCATCGATACGAACCCAAGGAAAATTGAATGGGTTCAAATGGACGTTGTATGGTCCTGATATCACATTCTTTTTGAAAAGTCAAACATGCAAAAAGTCAACAGTAAAAAATTCAATGTTGACGTCAGCATGATGTCATCATGCTAACATGGAAACGTGACATGTGGCATAGGAACAGTTGACAGGTCGTACAATTGATGTGGACCAACCAAGAGGTGACATGTATAACCACTGAAAGGGTGACACGTGGCACACTTGTACAAGTGCCACGTGGCAGGGTATGACAATGACTGGATAGTGATAGGGACCAATAGCATCTTGACATGTGGCATCAGGGGAAAGAAAATGGTGGGGTGCCACGTGGCACAGACATGGGCTGCCACATGGCACCCATTGGTTGGACATTAAGTTCATTGGCAAAAATATTATAGAGTAGCAGGAATCGAACCGACGACCTCCCCCAAAGAGCATAGCGCTTTCACAAAGGCCCCAATAGCTAATGCGCCCATGTGTTTCTTGTTCCATATAACCCACATTATAATATATATGTGGCATTGTATGTTAAGAAATGGCGCGAAGGGGGCTGGGGATAAGCCCCAGCCCATGGTCTCTTATCATAGCACACGACCGGGGGCATCACATAACCTCCATCCATTAAAACAAGGGCGCGGTCCTATTATCCACCAAAATAACCGGGAGCTAGGTGCTTATCCACTTGAAAGGCACGCACGAGGTTTATTCCTTTGATTGAAGGTTCTATGCATATAGCCACGAAACCTGGAGGTAGCATGATTTAAGGTCTAATGCTTGGCCAAATTAAGATGCATGTGACTGAGAATTGGGGAGTGCACATCTCATTTTGGGGGATTATCCATATATTCAACATAAAATGGGTTTTTAAACATATCTTTATGGTTTTATTGATTTTATTAACTAGTTTTGGTTAGTTGGCCATATCTTGGTGGATATTGAGCCAAATTGAGTGCCACGAAAAGTGGGATATTGGTATTTGATCCCTATACCTCATGGATATATAAACCAGACCATGGTGAGTTTTTAAATAGGAAAGAAGCAACAAATAATCTTGAAGCAAGTCGAGGAAGAACTTGCCAAGGTCAAGTAGTCTTGAGAAATGCAGAGTAGCTGAGCTTTGGAGGTAGTTTTCGGGAGTTCTACTACTCCATTTTCAGTGTTGTTTGTTGCATCAGGTTTCTGAGACAAAGAAGAATATAGCTAGTCAATTAGATCCCTATATTATGTAATTTTAATGCAGATTGTAAAGAATTGAATATTGAATAGAGAAATCCTCCCTCATTGAAGACAAAGGCCCATAGAAGTAGGCGGATTTTGCCAAACTCCGTTATCAACTTTTTGTGTCCAATTTGTTGATGGTTTTCTTCTTTATGTGATATGATATTCTCTTCATATTATAATCTTGTTTGTTGTCTTTATATTCACATGCACTGTCAAAAAAAAGTCTTGATAAAATTGAAGTTATAGTGTGTAATTTCTAATCTTCAATATCTAGATCAGTAGGGGGTAGCGATATTTAATGGTGGATTTATTAAGGGCATGATAGTCAGTCACTAGTTGTCATTGGAAATCAATTTTTTTTTTAATAATAAAGGGGAGGGATGCACATGGAGACAATCAAGGTTTAATATGGCCTAAGTTTAAAAGTTGAACAATTCGGTTTTCTGTCTCAAGAACCTCTCTGGGAGAGAGGCAATAGGATGGGGTGTTAGGAAAATAAGAACTATGAAATAGATCAATTGTGTGCTCAATAGAGTGATATGGGGGAAGGCTCGTGCGTTGGGTGAAGAAATATGCAAGTTTGTGGAGTAGGGGAGCCATGGTAGGAGGTATAGGGTTGGTTAGGTTGTCTTATTTAATGGGACAAACCAAGCACAAATAGATGTGTTTGTTTAGAATAACTTGGTTAATGGTCGATTGTCCAGTAATAGGCTGGGTGGATTTAAGAGTAGAAGACGTCAACACATAGGTGCACCTCTCATGTTTCAAGTGTTATTGATGATATTTAGCATGATATACAACATTCCAGGCTTGTTGGTAGGGAGGGCCAAGTACAAAATAGTCACATTATCAAGGAGAGACATCACACATCATAATATCTTGGAAAGGGATATTAGCAAAGGTCACGACATAGCACCAAGAGAAATTCAAACGAGGGCCTTCCTCTTGTACCTAGACAATATGATATGGAACCATGTCTAGAGTGGTGAGGAGTTGAAGGTTTTGGACCAAATCTTGGGCCATGAGGTTCTTTTGGTTGTCGTTGTCCAAAATGAGAGTATCTAAATCATTCTTAATATAACAATTATGTGTAAACAAAGGTACATAAGACATGTCAGGTTCATTAGAGGTCATCAAGATAAAATTGGAGTCAGCTTCTATAGGATTTTCAGGAGAAACTACTTGAGGAGGTGCAGGGTAATCTAGCTGAGCCACTTCAAAAAATAAACTATTGTTGGTGTGAAGGTTCTTAATTGCTAGACATTGGGAAAATGCATGCGATTTAGTCTTGTGAAAGGTACACTAAGGACA
The DNA here is from genome assembly GCA_010110895.2 of Picea sitchensis. NCBI lineage: Eukaryota > Viridiplantae > Streptophyta > Pinopsida > Pinales > Pinaceae > Picea > Picea sitchensis. Next base: position 127,215 of record SNQJ01S0014107.1, read on the forward strand.
TTTTGAGGTGTGGATGGTGAGGCAATGAAAACAATAGAAGAACTAGCATGAGGACGACTAGAATAAAAAGGACTAGATCGTGTTTGGGGAGATAATATTCAAGGAGCCACATTACACTCCATGACCGAAGAAAGACCTTGTCCAAGTAAGGACTATCAAAAAAATATACGCCATCATGTAAAACCATTAACAAACAAGAATTACATTTAACAACCAATTCCAACACCCACCTCCACGAGGTATTTAAAGTTCTTCAAAACATATATATCTTAGGTGTTTTTTAATAGGGAAGAAACATGTAAATTTCGTTATTCAAGGACAACTAAGACTCTCTTACTTTTTTGAATTTTCCTATGGACTCTCTAAATTTTGTTGTAACTTTAAGCGGGTTTTTATTTTCCATTTTATATAAATAAAATATCGTTGAGTTTTTATAAAAAAGTAAAATTAACTAATGTTTTAATATTTAAAATTTTAATATGATTTAAAATATTTATATTTAAAACCATTTATAACACTAAAACTAATGGTTGTATACGCTTTCTTCATTGCATGGGTTATATCTTTTTAAAATATAAAAKATTAAGAAATAATCTAAAAGTATATATTTTTTATTTTTATTTTTTATTAAAATAATAAAATTTATCATAATTTARTTATCAATTAATAATAAAAACAATTTTTGTTTACTATTTTTTTTAAATTAAACAAAAACRATTCTTAATTAATTAAAAACAATTTTATATCTTAATTATAAAGTATGCTAGTATAGTATAGGAGGCAACTCAAAACATCATAGTTGTACACTTAACAACCAAMTTTCGTACAAAGCATAATAAAACCTCAAAGCATAAGCTTATTAAAACTTACAAATACAATTTCCATTAAAAATGAAATTAGACTAAAATTGTGAGAGTAATAAATCTTGGTCCTCAAATCATAAGCTTTTTAAAACTTACATAAAACTTCTATTAGAAATTAAATTAGATTAAAATTGTTAGAGTAATAAACCTTGGTTTTGATTTGCTTCTAAAAATTAATGGAAAATGAAAAACATAAACATATTTATACACTAAATAATATCTCAAATACATTAAATAAAATATCAAATCATTAATATCTTAAAACTTCCATTAAAAACTGAAATGCTAATGCAAACTTTCACTAAAATATGTTAAGATAATAAACTTTTGATTAAAATATGTTATAATAATAAACCTTAGATTTGGTTTTTGTGGAAGGACTAATGGAAAATGACAAACCAATTTATATAATAGCTACTTAGTTTACTTGAGAGATGGACTAATAACATAACGAGAACTATTTACAATTTATAGAACTAAAACAATACAACCATTACTCTTAATGGTTACTGTTGTCAATGATTATGTTGTACTGTAAACTTAGTTTCATATTTTTAATAGTCATCTTATTTATCAATTTATAATACATGTATTTATTACTTTTAAAAAATTAAAATTTTAATGAAAAT
>SNQJ01S0014107.1:128716-148643 GCA_010110895.2 Picea sitchensis
ACAGTAGTTTTGGGCAGCTATTTTCCTGTTTGTGGCAGGATTGATCTGTGTAGCAGGGAGCAGAAAGGCAGCAACAAGGCACAGTGGCAACAACAATTAGCATCAGAACCAGGTACTTTGTTAAGTTATGTATTTATTTCTTTCTGTCATGAATTCAGTACTTATTGATAAATCTAAGAAAGTGAAGTTATTGTTTCAGATTACTTTCACAAAATGTTTAGGAAACTTAAATGATGTTAGAATTATATGGGCATTACAATTATTTAAAGTATTTATTATATTAAAATATTAAAATTAGTAATAATCATATTTATTTAAAAAAATAGTTGATATAAATTTACAAACTTTTCTACCATTAAAAATTAATGATATTAATGTAGATCAACCTCATTTTCTCAGTGACAACTATTAATACATAATTAATATATTACTTAGTTATTACATCAATGTAATATATAATAATAATGTATTAAAATATATATTAATGTTTGAATATATTACATTAATTTATTAATATAATATATAATAATAATATATTAATGTAATCTAAAAATTAAAATAATATCTTTTACTATATAATGTACATATTAATTGATTGATAAATTAATAATATAATATATTAATTAATTAATAGATTAACACATTAAATACATTTAATACAGTAAATATATTAATAAAATATGTTAATAAAGATATTACTAAATTATTAATATATTACTAAAATAGTAATACATTTATTTTAATGTATTTATTAATATATTAAATTATTAAATTATTAATAATATATTATTTAAATACTCTAATATATAAATGAAAGTATTAATACATTAATGTATAATATAGCATATTAAAGTATTAATATATTAATGTATAATATAGCATATTAAAGTATTGATACATTATTAATGTAATGTATTAATTAATTAATATATTAATATATTGTTGATATATTAATACAATATTACAATAATAAATTATTAATACATTATTAAAGTAGTAACACATTAATAATGCATTAACTAGAAATGACCATGATTGAGTAAATGTTACAATGATTATGTATGATAATGATTATGAATGCGATTAATACATTAATATATATTGTAATGTGTTAATTTAATGAATTAATACATTAATACATTTTTAATTATTAATACACTAATAAATTAATACAATAATAATGCATTAATAAAGTAGTTATAAATTATTACATATAAATTAATATATTAATTTACATTAATGTCTAATGTAACTTATTACATATTAAATAAGTCATAATAATGTAAATTACATTAATTAATTGATACATTGCTAAATAATTAATACACCAATAAAGGAATACATTATTATAGTAATAAGACATAAAATATACATTAAATGCATTGATAAAAACATGACTAAAGTATTAGTACATTAAAACATCAATAAAATATTGGTACACTAATGTATTAATGTACACTCTAATGTGTTAATTAATTAATACATTACTGAAGTATTTATACATTAAAACATTAATAAATTATAAATACACTAATAAAATAGTATGCGAATAAAGTAGTAATACTTTATTAAAGTTTTAATACATTAATAATATTTTATTTAATACATTAATAATAAATTAAAGTATTATTTAATACATTGCTAAAGTAAAAATACACTAATAAAGTAATACATTAATAATACATTATAAAAGTAATAATACATTAATAGATGAACTCAGAATGACCATGGTTTCTTATGGTTGACCATGAAAATGACCATGAGCATGGTTAACTTTGGTATACCTTGGTTGATTTTGTGAATGAAATGTTGACTATGGTTCACATGGTTAATTATGGTTGATCATGACCTTTCTTGACCATGACCATGGATAATTATGGTTGACCATGACCACGGTTAATTGTTGTTGACCTTGGATTTCCATGATCATGGTTAATTATGGTTGACCATGACTATGGTTAACTTCCATAGACCTTCACCGTGATTATATTTCGTAAACCTTCACTATGGTTGACCTTGGTTGGCTATGGTTGACAATGGTTAACCATGTTTCACAGTTGTCGTCCATAAGTGACCATGGATTGCCATGAAAATGGTTGACCAAGACTATGGATGGCATTCACATAGTGACATTTGAAATTGTTTGTCACATTATGATGATAGGATATTTTCATCACATTATGAACATATGGTTATTTTCCTCACATTGCGATGGAGGGGGTATTTTCGTCAGATTGCGACGACACGATATCTGCGTCATATTATTATGACAAGATATTTTTACCACATTGTAACGAGGGTAATGTGTTCATCACATTGCAACAATAACATATTGTTTGTCACATATTGATGACAATGGGGATATTGTGATGATGGGCCTATGTTCATCAAATTTTGACGACAAGACATTTAAGTAAAAAGTGGCTATGTGATGAACATAAATGTCATATGTTCATCATATTTCGTGTCTCTATGTGATGAACATAAATTTTGTATGTTCATCACATTGCGAGGACATGAAATTTATGTCGATATCAAGTTTATGTTCATCACATTGCGATGACATGACATTTATGTCGATGACAAGGCTATGTTCATCACATTGCTATGACATGAGATTGTTTGTCACATTATGCCAACATGATATTTGCATAACATTGCGATGACAAGGATATGTTCATCACATTGTGATGAGGAGGATACGTTTGTCACATTGCGAAAATGTGGAAGTGATCGTCACCTTGTGACTATATGGTTATGGCCAACCATGTTTGTCACATTGTGACAATATGGTTATAGCCACCCATGGTTAGCTATGGACAGCAATTATCAAACATGTTAAACTAATGTCAACCATTGTCAACCATGGTCAACGACATTCAACCATAACAATGGTCAACCAAGGTCAACAATATTTATGTTCATCGCATTATGACAATATGGTTATGTTCGTCACATTTTATGTTCATCATATAAGGCTAAGTTAGTCACATTGTGGCAATATGGTTATGTTGGCCACATTGTGATGTCGGGGATATGTTTTTCACATTGCAAGGATAGGATATTTGCGTCACATTATGTCTATTGGATATTTACATCACATTGCGACGATTGAGCTATGTCCATAACATTGCAATGATAGGATATTGTTTGTCACATATTGATGACAATGGGGATATTGCAACGATGGGGCTATGTTCATCACACTGGGATGACAATAAATTTAAGTAAAAATTAATTATGTGGTGAACATAAATGTCATATGTTCATCACATTGCAACAACATGATATTTATTGTGACATGGGGCTATGTTCATCACATTGTGATGAAAGGACATTGTTTGTCACATTATGACGATGGGATATTTGCACCAGATTGCGACGAAGAGGCTATGTTCATGACATTGATAGAAAATAATGTTGAACTCTATAGATGATGAATTGTATTTTTTCTTAGGACATTGGGACAATGGGGCTATGCTCATGACAAGGTCAACCAAGGTCAACCATAGTTATGTTTGTCGCAATGCAACAATATGGTTATGTTCGTCACATTTTATGTTCATTATAAAAGGGTAAGTTTGTCACATTACAACAATATGGTTATGTTTACCACATTGCAATGATGGGGATATGTTTGTCACAATGCGAGGATAGTATATTTGTGTCAGATTATTCCTATTGGATATTTGCGTTACATTATGTCTATTGGATATTTACATCACATTGCGACGATTGAGATATGTTCATAGCATTACAATGATAGGATAATTTGTGTCACATATTTACGATGATGGGGATATTGTAGTGATGGGGCTATGTTCATCACACTTGGACGACATGACATTTAAGTAAAAAGTGACTATGTGATTAACATAAATGTTTTATATTCATCGTATGATCATCATATGTCATATGGACATGTGATGAACATAAATGTCATATTTTTGTCACATTAGACAACATGACATTTATTGTGACAACATGGCAATCTTCATCACATCACGACAAAAGGAGATTGTTTCTCACATTATGATGACATGATATTTGCATCACATTGCAACAATGAGGCTATGTTCATCAAATTGATAACAAATAATCTTGAACATTGTATATGATGAATTACATTTGTTCTAAGGACATTGTGATGATGGGCCTATGTTCACCATACTGTGATGATGGGATATTGTTTGTCACATATTGATGATGATGGGGATATTTCAATAATGAGTCTATGTTCATCACATCTCGACGACATGAAATTTAAGTAACATGTGGATATATGATGAACATAAATGTTCTATGTGATGAATATAGCCTCGTGGCTATGTGATGAAAATAATTTTCCTATGTTCTTTTTTTTTTGTATGTCTATGTGATGAACATAAATGTTATATGTTCATCACATTGCAATGAGAGAGAATTTATTTCGAGGACAATGCTATGTTCATCACATTGCGACAACACGACATTGTGTATTATATTATGACAAAAATATATTTGCATCACATTGAGGCGATGAGGATATGTTCATCACATCTTGATGACAAGTCTATGTTCATCACACTGCGATAATATGGTTATGGCCAACCATGGTCATCTATGGAAAACAACTATCAAACATGGTTAACCATTTTCAACCATGGTAAGGAACAATAAAACATCGTCATGGTAAACCAAGGTCAAACATAGTTATGTTTGTCACATTGTGAGACAATGGTTATGTTAGTCACATTGTATGTTTATCGTGTAGGGTTATGTTTGTCACATTGCGACAATATGGTTATGTTTGCCACATTACAATGGTGGGGTGATTTTCTTCACATTGCAAGGACATGATATTTGTGTCACATTTTGACGAATGGATATTTGGGTCACATTACTATGAGGGGGATATGTTCATAACATTGTGACGATACGATATTGTTTGTGACATATTAACAATGATGGGGATATTTTGATTATGGGTCTATGCTAGTCACATTGCGACGATAAGACATTTAACTAAAAAATGGCTATGTGATGTACTTAAATGTCATACATTCATTGTATTTCATATAAATATTTGATGAAATTAAATGTCTTATGTTTATCACATTGTGACAACGAGACATTTATTGTGAGGATAGCACTATGTTCATCACATTGCAATGACGAGACATCATGTTTCACATTATAAAGACGTGATATTTGCATCAAATTGTGAAGACGATATTATGTTCATCACATTGTGATGACAAGGCTATGTTAATCACATTGATAGAAAATCATCTTGAACTTTGTAGATGATGAATTATACTTGTTCCAAAATCTACTTGATTTATACTTGTTCAAAGGACACTGATAGAAAATCATTTAATAATTTATACTTGTTATAAGAAAATTGGTAGCAAAAAATTTGGAACTTTGCAGATGATGATTTATACTCATTCTAAGGACATTTATAGAAATGAACTTGAAATTTGATGATGAATTATTGTTGTTATAAGTACATTTAAGTACAACACACATGGATCATAGATTGTATACATTGCACCATGATACAAACTATGACCATTATACGTCCATATATAATTTTTATATATTTTCATTGATTTTATTTGCCATGGGTGGGAGAATTAACAAAACAAGTCTCTCACCTATAAATAAAACTTTCATTAAAGTGTATATATATATATATATATATATATATATATATATATATANTATTTTCATTGATTTTATTTGCCATGGGTGGGAGAATTAACAAAACAAGTCTCTCACCTATAAATAAAACTTTCATTAAAGTGTATATATATATATATATATATATATATATATATATAATTACATTAAAATCCATATACTTAAAAGAATAAGTTTCACACGAGCATTAAACCATATTCTCAAACCATTGAAATAAAGAGAATTTTTATGGTAATTTACAACCATACCAATTATATATATATTATTTTATTTTTTTTCTTTCCCTAAGTATTTAGTGTTCTTTTTTTAACATTATGTTGGATTTAGAATTTTTTATTTTTTTTTAACATTATGTTGGATTTAGAAATAATTAGTTATTTTATAACTTAGATGTTTAAATGCTTTATAGTTGAATTAAGTAACAATTTTTAAAAACAAATTAAACTAATTTTAATTCATTTTAATTTTTTTTTCAAAAAATTTAATCACTTTGAATACTTATGAATACACTCAATAAAAAAATTATAAATATATGTAAACATTTTTTAAAAATGTATTTGATTAAAATAGATTAATTTTGTAATAAATTGTAATTTTTTCTTTTTTATTTATTTAGTTATTCTATAAAAGAGACTCAAATATCTCATAATATATTTTATTGAAATAAATCAATTATATAGTAAACAATGCATTTCCTATCATATTGTTTTTTCATTTTTATAATTAAGATTGTTGAAATTGTAATCTAGCATTTATATCAAATCTTTCCATTTTGTAGCGTACCTCCCGTTCGTCACAACAACAACCTCACATAACAAGTGCAAATTTTTTTGTGTGTGCGTGTGTACAAGGGTAATATATACATTATACTCTATGTCGCAACACGATGGCAAACATGACGCCTGCAACAACGAAAACTACAAAACGACCTAAGATGCACATCAAGCATCGGTAAGCAATGAACGWCAATCAACTGACAAAATATGACTGACTACTTGCCCATCCTACCCTGCAATGGTTAGGACCTCCAGGACACATAAGCAACGCTCAAGCCCAGGTTGCCATCAATTTTGACAATTTAAGGTCTCAGGGCTGGCGACTGTTCTGAGAAACTAGGAGGTGTCTACATCCCACTAACCCAATCGAGACCAAAACTAAAAATGTTAAATCAACAACAACAATGACGATCGTTGCGCGATAATGTTCTATGAAATCACACACATCACATAAATTACATGGTCCAAGAGAATTTGATTACTAAATCCATTATAAAATGATATAAGTTCGTGCGCAAGGTAATCTACTTTATTTAAATCAAGACGCAAGGGTAGTCATCTACTTTACTTTGAGGTGCAAAATTAGTCATTCATTAAATTCAACTGTAGCTAACATTTTTTTTTTTGTGGCGAAAGAAGTAACTACGCCCATGACCTTCCTTACATATCATGGTGCAAATAAATATCGCTAAAACATGGAGCAAGGAATCAATCACAGAATCAATCTCACCCCCTACAATTTCATGGTGCATACATTCCATTATAACCATACCATTCCCTCATACTTCAACATCTCTTAGAGGCACAAGAGTGACCTGCTTGTTTTAAGAGCGCTAAGAGAATAATTACATAATCAAACGTGCTTCTCCTTTATTCAAAACGTAGTACAATTATCAATTAATTCAAGGTGCAATGAAAAAATAGCTACTTAACCAAGACTCCAACAGTTATTCGATCACTTCACATTGTTGATGAAATTCTTAATATGGTGCACCTAAAGATTTAAGACAAAGTTAAGGTAGAAAGACATACAAGCTTTCTCAACTACTAAACACATAGATTCTTCCTTTTATTTATTTGATTCAATACTTGACATGGCATAAGTCTAAATTTAGACTAGTCGTGTTGTTTTATTTTTTTACTAGATTTTGTCACCATATTTATTTACAATAAATAAATGAAAACAAAAAGGTAGACTTGTTGATATATAAAGAGACCCTCGATAAAACCTTTTAAAATCAAATAAGGCCAGGTTAAAACTTTTATGTCTTCTGATTGAAAAATTCCATTAAGACTCCACATGAAAGATTACCGTATTCTAAAATGTAAAGCAATAAACAAAAAATATATATAAAATAATGGTAAAACATATTCGTCTAAAGAAAAATTATGAAAATGATTTAATATGGTTAACCAATTCTCCATTAGTTTTGTCAGTATTACACAAGGTGGGTACGCTAGCTAAATGCACTACAACTATAGCCACATCATTCATTAATAAGCATTAACAGTTGTATAAAAACCCACTCCACTGCTACTCGGGGATTTCAGAATCCAACAAGGGAGCTTCACCGCCTTGACTACATCCATTATGACACCTCTTGCCATGACATTCGCTTCCACTTATGGTAATTAAGGGCTATCTAGAAGTTGAAGGCAAGAGTAACGCCTCAATCTACGCTCTAGCCAATCGCAAATCATCATTAAAAGTTCTGCCTGAACAGAAAGATGCGGGGTCGACATCCCAGCTGCATGGAAGTGGGGGAAAGGAAGCAGTGGTCAAGGAAAGTTTAAAAACATGCCAGGCTCCAGGATTGAGCATCTCAGCGAGATTAAGTGAATAAGTGTCAGTTACTGTTATTGGTAAGGATCGCAGGTAATTACCATGACTCAGGCCACCGAATTAAAGCAGAATCGTGAGAACCCAAACGACAACCGGTCAAACCTTCGAAGGCAAACGCAGAGGCCAATCGAACAACAAATTTTTCATTCTTTATGCTGCTATCTAACCTGTAATCTCAACCACTTAGCATGGCGTGCACTTGGGTTAATTCGACCTGGAAGGATGTGGGAGTTCTACAGAAAATTCAAGGATGCCAGTCATATAATGGTTGTTAATATATAAGGCATGGTTCGTGAAATCGTAAAATTCACCAAATCAATACTATTCAATATGTAGTAGAAAAATAAATTCCCAATCAGACACACCAGTAAGGATAAAATCGTCATTTAATTGCCAATACAAATCCATGAAGAAGGAATAATAAAATTCATAGCTATTGGCAAAATAATTATCGTTATCCCAGGAGGTGAACGATCAATACGCTATCAAGGATAAAATCGCTTCTGACTGTTAATCCTTCTGACAATCCTTTATTCTTTGGAAATTAAAATTGTTGTACCATACATAAAAATTATTGCCCAAAATTTTGTTTTCAACAACAAGAACACAATCCAGAGTCTCTGTGCATGGTGCTTAAGAAATTCCCTGTATAAATCAGGGAAGGATCGCATGCCTAAGTACATATTGCAGTTATAAGAAATCTTGTAGCTATAACATTAAAATTTAAGCAGATATATAAAAATAAAACAGACGTGGATGGAAGTTAAAGGACCTTCACATCTCAGAACACTAATAAAATGGCTTACTACAGTAAGAGAATGTCAAGGCCATAAGGATATCTAATCGAAAGGTTCGCAGGTCATAAAGATTTCGAGCGCAGAGTTAGATTTATCTCTTCCAAGCAAAAACGAAGACATAACAAAAACATAAGGCACAGCTAGAGATCGCATAGAACCAAGGATGGTTGGAAACAATGAGGTCATAAAATCATTTTATCCAATACTGACTTGAAAAATAAGAGTTAAGAAGAATATTTTTATATCCGTCACACAATTAAAATCGCCGAAGAACAGAAAAAGAAAAACAGTCAATCCAACGAGAACCCAAGCAGATTTAAGTCAAGTATTTTTCATCACACAAAGCCAATATAAAAATGTTGATAACATTAAGAGAGGGCCAGGGTCCTAATACCTTCTATCATGCAAAAATGAAAGTGTATCGTTTCCTGATCGCCTGCTCCGAGTGTCGTCTGTGTGCTCCGTGCAAATCCTGCTCGTCGACAGTCGAGACTACACTGGTACCACCTAGCCAACGCTAGGGGTACACCGCTCCCCCCTTATCCCCCCAAGACACAAAGGGGCCACACACTATCTAGAGAGTACGTATAGCTCCCATCTCGCCTCGCAAGGCCGAGCTACCACTCCTCTTCGCGCTGGGAAATCCCAACTCCCACAAGTAAATCAGTCAAGTCACTATTTTGGCAATGTAACATTACACTAATAGTTGATCCCCTTCATCCTTCTCCTTCCTCTATTTTATAGAGTTTCCCACTTCCTTTATTTCCCTAAATATTATTTAATTAAACTTTTAATAAAAATTCCTTAAATTTCTCCTTCGTACAAGTGTCATCCATCCCCCACGTTTCTCCATTAATTATTTTCTTTAATTTATTAATTGTCTTATTTCCCTCACCCACCTAGAGTTACTCCTAAAATTACTCCTAGGTGTCCCTAGATTCCCTCATAGGTTTTAAAGTCTTTCCCTATTATGAAGTTGCTAATTTAGTTCAATTTAGAAGGTTATTAAATGCAGATTATTTACTAAGTTGTCCTCCCACTTTTTACCTTAAGTTCCCCTCTTTCCCTTTTTATGTTACCTCCTTTCCCTACTTTCCCAATTTTTATAGTTTCCCTCTTTCCCCTTTTTATTAGAGCTAAAAATATCAGTTGTGCAATTTAACCTCTTTTTCCTTTTATTATTAATTTAGTATCTTTTTAAACTATCACAAGCTAAATAAATTAATTTCTTCTTTACCTTTTATATCCACAGATTTTATTTAAGTTCTTACTTTCTTTATTTTACCCAAAAATTTATGAAGAACAAAATTATTACTTAAGTGGTTTCTTTATCTTAAATTTTATTATTTTATTTTTATATAGATATTTTCTTAAGGGTAGACAAAATTTTACCACTAGCGAAGTTTTAGACTTAGGACTTAAATTCTGAACTAGGAAACATTTTAATTAGGGAAGTTGTTTTTAAAATTTCTTAATGAGATTATTATCTTAGGGCCATATAGGTTCGTTCCTTTATCATCATCAACACGACGTGCCCTTCAGGACGCACTACTTGCTCCAAGGGTGCCACTCGCCTCTTTAGTTTTTTTTGCACGACGTGCCCTCCAGGATGCACCACATGCTCGAAGGGTGCCACTTGCCTCTTGACTGATTGGTAGACATCAATAACCCCTGGAGTCAACACTCCGTCAGGTGAAATTGTGGGAGACTAAAAGCTTCTAAGGAATAAGGCYCCCACCTTATTGCGTGCCCATTAGAATCATCACGAGCGACTGTCGTAGTATGCCCTCACGACATCATGGGTCCTCTCAAACTAGGCAATCGTTAACCTACAGTTCGAACCATGGCGAGAGTTCTAGTAGGTTGTGGCAGGGGTGYTGTCCACACCTCTCTCTCAACCTCTCTGGTAGTTGTGTGTGACCCCTTTACTCCATATTTGAGTCTGGTCGGCAAGCTATCATCAGCCTGCATCATCAACAAATCATGTCAAAACATGTCCACATCATATAATCTAATCAAATGTACTAATATCACAGTAAATCAATCAAACCCCAATAGCACACTCCCTGACTCAATCCGGATTCCAAGGAGTTCCATCGATGCCTCTGCATCCTCAAGGTCCAAAACCCTGCACACTCAGTAAAACCGAGTCAATAGCACTTGTCTATGTCAATGTAGTAAAACAACATGTCATCCACCCATGACGCATCATAATCAAAGACAAATGTTTTAATATCATAATAATCCGGATCACTTGTGAGCAAGTGTCCTCAAAGAATATGTTTGCTCAGTACGCCAGAGCGGGATGTTACATACACCCCCTCTTGGTCTAAACTTTGTCCCGAAGTTTCACAGTATAAATGCCGAAATAAGTGTATCACAGTATCATATGTCTATCTATCAAAAAAATGGAAATTGTTGGCGCATATCATATGCGTCCTCTCAGGTCACCGAGTGCGGACTATAATTGTCCCACTGGACCTTGACCTGATGTACCGTTCGACGTCGTAACTGTCGAGCGCGATGATCTAATATGTGTATCGGCTCAACCGTGAGCGCTCCCTTGTCCTATACCTGCAAGGAACTCACGTCAATAACATGTGTAGGATCACTAATATAATGTCTCAAAACAGATACATGAAAAACATCGTGCATACGCCTCAAAGAATCAGGCAAGGCTAGTCGATAGGCCACGGGCCCATTTCTCTCCACAATCTTGAAGGTTCCCACGAACCTAGGAGAGAGTTTATCTCCCTTCCCAAACTTGATCGAAGTCTTGCGCGGTTTAACCCGCAAGAAGACTCGATCGCCGACCTCGTAACTACGGTCAACTCGGTGTGCATCGGCATAACTCTTCTGTCAATCTTGCGCTTCTTTACTCCTTTATCTTATGGTTTGCATTTGCTCTTCCATTTCTTGGATCGCTTCTGGTCCCACCAGGACCCTATCCTCAAGTTGATTCTAACTCAAAGGCGTCCGACACGGTCACCCGTAAAGAAACTCGAAAGGCGCCATCTTAATGGTGCTCTGGTAACTTTTGTTGTAAGCGAACTCTACTAGTGGCAAGAATTATTCCCAATGATTTTGTTGGTCCATCACTTACATGTGAAACATGTCCTCCAAGGTTTGGTTTGTTCATTATGTCTGCCTGTCAGTCTCCAGGTGATACACAGTACTAAAGTTAAGTTGGGTTCCCAAGGCCTCTTGGAAAATCCTCCAAAATCGTCCAGTAAACACCGATCCTCGATCAGAGATAATCCTTTTAGGCACGCCATGAAGCCTCACAATATCTCTGATGAAAACTCTAGCTATGTCAGGTGCCTTATACATCATATGCATAAGCATAAAGTGAGCACTCTTTGTCAGAGTGTCTACTACTATGAAAATCAAATCATGCCTCCTTGCTGTCAATGGAAATCCAACAATAAAATCCATCGAAATAACTTCCCATTTCGATTCCGGAATGACATGTGGTTGTAGTAATCCCACTGGGTTTCTAAGTTTAGCCTTTAACTACTGGCACACCAGACATCAGACCACATAGTTGACTATGTCATCCTTCATTCCCCTCCAGAAGAATAAGGGTTTAAGGTCTTCCCTCATCTTCGTGACTCCCGGATGAGCCATGTAAACTCTATGAGCCTCGTTCAGGATTAACATCCTCAACTTGTCACTTGGAGGTACGTAAATCCGACCTTTAAACCTTAATAAACCATCGCTATCAAATGAAATTCCCTCAAATCAGGGTACCATCATTGTGTTTTGTTCGATAAAACCCTCGACCTCTTTGTACCAGTCATCGTCACACTGTAAAGTGAGAATATTCTCACGTAGATCTGTCTGAAGAGGCAACACCGAAAATATGCGTGGTCTCTAACTCAAAGCATCTTCCACTCGGTTCATTGTTCCTTTTATGTAAGTAATCTCGAAGTCATACTTGCTAAGCAATTTCGACCAACGTCGTTGTTGCACGTTTATGTCTCTTTGAATAAATATGTGTTGTAGTCCACAATGATCAGTCTTTAGTTCAATTTTTTGTCCAACAAGGTAGTGTCTCCAAACCTTCAAGGTATATACGATGGCTAATAACTCCAAATCATACGTCGCATAGTTCTACTCATGCCTTCTCAGTTTCCTCGAAATGTAAGCAATCACTTGTCCATCTTGCATCAAGACTCTGCCTAAGCCTTCTTTGGATGCGTTTGTTCATACCAAGAAGTCTGCATCCATGTCAGGGACCTTTAGTATCCGTTCTATTGTGAACAACTCCTTAAGCCTCTGAAATGCTTCCGCGCATTTCTCGGCCCAAACAAACTTCTTATTTTTCTTTTGCAATTCCGTGATTAGATTTGCCATCTTTGAAAATYCCTTGATGAATCGTCGATAGTATCTTCTTAAACCCATGAAGCTATGTACKCCTGGGACATTTGTCGGCGCAGGCCATTCCATAATAGCCTCGACCTTTGTCGGATCTACGGCGATGCCTTCGCCGGAGATGACATGCCCTAAGTAGTGAATCTTTGATTAATAAAAAGAGAATTTGGACAACTTCCCATACAATTGCTGCTCATGCAGACACTGTAGTACCAAGCGTAAGTGCTCATCATGCTCCTATGTCGTCCGAGAGTAAATAAAAATATCCTCAAGGAACACTTGGACGAAATTGTCCAAGTACTCACGGAACACCCCGTTCATCAAACTCATAAATACCCCTAGGGCGTTTGTCTGTCCAAATGGTAAAAAAGTAAACTCATAATGTCCAAACCTCGTCTTAAAGGCGGTATTAGGAACGTCATCCTCTTTGATCCGCAACTGGTGATACCCTGATCGCAAATCGATCTTGGAGAACATCGTCACACCCTTCATTTGATCAAATAGATCATCAATTCTTAGCAATGGATACTGATTCTTGATCGTAGCCTTGTTCAGTTGACGTTAGTCAATTCAAAGCCTCCATGATCCGTCCTTATTTCATATGAAAATAATAGGTGCACTCCACAGTGACACACTAGGACGTATCAGTCCCAGGTCCAACAACTCCTTCAGCTGAATTTTCAACTCTTGTAACTCCAGAGTTGACATCTGATAAGGCGTTCTTTCTATCGGTTCAGTCCTTGGTTTTAGGTCTAAGGTAAACTCCAATTCCCTCTCTGGCGACATCCCAGGTAACTCCTATGGAAACACATCCACAAACTCTCTCACCACCGGAAGGTGTTCTAGACCTTCTGCTACTCCCTTCTCGTTTATCACAAGGATCGCATAAATCTTGCACCCTTTGCGCATACTCTTCCGTAGTTGTAAGGAAGAGATGAACCTTAGGGAAACTCCCTGCTTCTGGCCTAAAATCACATGTCTCTGTCCCTCGTCATCGACCAATCTCAACCGTTTTGTCTTACAGTTGAGTATCCCCTCATGCGCTTCCAACCAATCCATACCAATCACGACATCATAAGATCCTAAGATCATGATGTACAAGTTGTCCCTCGTGACAAACTCTCCCAGGTTAAGGGCACAACTCGTAACCTTTCCCCTGACCTTTTTTTTGGCTCCCGAGGCCATCTCTACGAAGCTAAACTCATCATGTTCGACTACCTTTACCTTAATCCTTTTTAGCGCTGCACTAGAAATGAAAATTTCGGTAGCCCCAGGGTCTATCAAAATATGGAGGGTGTGGTCAGCGACAGTACCTGTCATCTCGAACATAGTCGACTGATGCTCTTCTTGGTGGTTATTCACCGCAACATGAAACCAATGGGTCTTGCCCACATCTCCCATGGTAGTGGGTCCTGCTGATTCGGACACTCTGGTCCTTTCCACAGGGAAGTCACGCTGGTAGTGTGGCTCCCCACACGTCCAACACCCCTTCTTCGGCCCAACAGTCCTGGTACCCGAAGTAGAAGATGACGGCCCACCGGCCTGGAACCCTGGTCTGTTCGGCTGAACATTCCTAAATTTGTGCTATTACGGGCGACGCTACTATTGATGATGTGGTCCCCGGTAAGGTGCCCATTGTTGAGGCATTGGTCGTCGGGGTGTAGTGAAAGTGGAACCCCTCAAGAAGCCATGAAATCTCGACGTATGTCTTGCTAGTGTTTGGTTTTGCTGTGTTCCATATGAAACCTGCCCTGCTAGTCTCATTGGAGTCCTGGTATAACCCCCATTGATAAGCTCCTCCTTCGCTATGAGGGCCTTATGGATGACATCGTGCAAGGTTTGAGACATCAAAATCCTAACCTTTTCACGTAGGCTGTCATTAAGGCCGAACATGAACCTATTGACCTTAAGTTTCTCAGTGTTAAGGTGAGGAGTATACTAGAGAAACTCCATAAAAAGGGCCTCGTACTCGAGCACTGTACAACCTCCCTGTCATACGGCGTTGAACTCATTGAGTTGATGCTCAATGAATTCCTCTGAAAGGTACCTCTCTCATAACCGTTCCTCGAATAGTTCCCATGACATGTCTTCAACGACCATGTTCGACTGTGGTAGGAGCGTCTTCCACCATAGAAGAGCACTCCCCTTCAGTTGAAAGAACTCCATGCGGACCTTCACGTTGGAGGTATAATCGCGAAGTGAAAAGCACATCACCAAGTTATCCAACCAGGCCTTGGAGGTTGCGCCATTCGGGGCACCAAAGAACTCGAAAATTTGACCTTATTGAGTTCATGGTGAATGCTACCAGTACCGACCAGAGTGCGTGGAGGAACCTCAACGGGTACTGGCGCTCTGGCCTCATCTATGTCCAAATGGATGATCAGTGCCTCCGACATGCGCTGAAAGGATCTCATCATTCTGACTACATCGCCAACAACTATCTTCTCCTACCTGATAACCTGCTCGTCTCCCTGGGGGTTTGACCCCTCAGGCGTGGATGCTACTAGAGGTGTCATGTCTCCTCCCCTAGCACCTCATCGACTGCCTCTATGGTGTCCTCTAAACATAAATTAATTGCACGCACACAAGTCAACTCAATTAGCAACTGTAATATCAATCATATAAATGAAAGCCGTAGTGATCCCAAGTCACGGGTTGAACCCGCTCTGATACCATATGTAGCATACCTCCCGTTTGTCACGACAACAACCTCACATAACAAGTGCAATTTGTTTTTTTTGTGTGCATGTGTACAAGGTTAATATAGACATTATACTCTGCATCGCAACACGATGACGAACATGACGCCTGCAACAACAACAACTACAAAATGACCTAAGACGCGCATCAAGCATCGGTAAGCAATGATCGACAATCAACTGACAAAATAAGACTGACTACCCGCCTATCCTACCCTGCAATGGTTAGGACCTCCAGGACACATAAGCAATGCTCAAGCCTAGGTTCCCATCGATTTTGACCATTTAAGGTCTCAAAGGTGGCAACTGTTATGAGGAAACAGGAGGTGTCTACATCCCACTAACCCAATGGAGACCAAAACTAAAAATGCTAAATCAAAAACAACAATGACGATCGCTGAGCAATAATGTTCTATGAAATCACACACATCACATAAATTACATGGTGCAAAAGAATTTGATTACTAAATTCATTATAAAATGATATAAGTTCGTGCACTTGGACATCACCTACAGTGTTGAAGAAGTAGATTTTAGATTTATCAAGGTTGAGGGCCATACCTAACACATCCACAAATTCAGTAAAAACGGAGTTGAGTTTTGTGGCTTCCTGAGCTGTAGGGGTGTTTAAAAGGAGGTTGTCATCAACAAATTGACTGTGTGAGGGGGCTAGCTGAATGTTGTGCAGGGGGAGTCCTTTGAGGTAACCTTCGAGGACCGAGGATTTAAGGTAGATTCCCAGGCCTTTCTCCATTAGAACAAAGAGGAACGGAGAGAGGGGGTCTCCTTGACGAATTCCTCTAGTAGGGGAAAAGGGTTGTGAGGGTACTCCATTGACCAGTATGGAGAAGAAGGTTGAAGAGATGAGCTTCAAGATCCAATTTACCTACTGTTTGTCAAAACTAAAGGATTCTAGCATGGAGCGCATGTACTGCCAACTGATTATGTCAAAGGGTTTTGAAAGGTCAAGTTTGATGAGCATACCTAGGATCTTGGTCGTTCTCAACGAGTGGATCATCTCATGAGCGAGGATGACATTGTCCATGATTTTTCTGCCTTCCATGTAGCCTGCTTATTCTTTGGAGACGACAAAAGGTAGGATTGACTTGAGGCGTGTGTCTATAACCTTAGTGATGATTTTGTAGATAGCGTTTCATAGGGAAATTGGTCTGTACTATTTCGGGTGAGTGACTCTCTGTTATTTCTGGATGAGGGTGAGGAAGATGGAATTAAGGGTAGATAATACTTGTCCTAAGGTTCTGTATTCCTCCACTACCTGCCAAACCTCTTCCCTGATCATGTACTAACAGTGATGAAAGAAGTTCTGTTAAGCCCTAATATTGGCTCATTACCCCTTAATTGGGGCATATTATATTAGTAATGTTATTTTATTTATGTCGACATTAGGCCATTAGTTGTAATTATACCTCCTAGTCTTCTATATATACCAAGGTGACATTTTCATTTTGAATCATCTTGTACTTGAACATTTAAGTGGGGTAAAAGGAGGTTTCCCCCTAGAAGAGGCTTATTATCTAAAATTATCTTTTTTTCAAGGTGTTGAGTACTTTTTCTGAGGATTTTCTATGCTATATTAATATTTGGTTCTTAACATATGGTATCAGAGCTCAAGGTCTTGGGGTTTCGCTGCTACATCTGAGACACCGTGGAATTTTCGCTATAACTTTTTTTCTACAACGTTTCAGAAGGAACGTCTCGGAGGATATTTATTAGACAGATCAAGGTAGATTGGGATCAAAATTCATCTCATGAGGCCTTATACTTTTGGAGATACGGCCTGTACAAGACAGGGTTTAAGAATCATCTTGAACTGAGTCATTGCGGAAGTTTAGCTATAAAATCTTTTCTGTAACGTTTCAGACCCTAAAATCCAAAGGATATTTACATAAATTAGTAAGGTATCTATGGTAAAACGTTCAACTTCTGGGTCATCTTAAATTTGTAGATACACCCTGTGTAAGATAGGGTATCTGACTAGTCCTATTGACTAGTCTCAAGAAGGTGTTCCAGGTAAAACAATCATAACTTCTTCCTAGATTATCCAAATTGCATGGGACTAGTTTCATTGGATCGTGGATAGTTTTTAGTATTTATGGTACGAGTTTCATAATTTTATATCAATCATTTTTTGCGGGCACACTATACAAGTGAGATCTCCTAGAAAGTCCAAAAATCGGCAAGTTGTGGGGAAGTTACCATAAATTCCACTTGGCACATCCAATTTTGAACAGACCTGTGGCATTGTAGAGAAGAAATATCATAGAAATACATAAAAGAAAGTTTCATACCCAAAAGGGCCGAAACTTGGGAGATACAACAGAAGAAATATTGTCTAGCAAAACCACCTCAAAATCAAGATTCAAAAGTGATACTTGGGCAACCTGCCACCCAAAAAGGGAACTTCTACACCAAATAAGCCTTCATAATATCCTACTTGGACTCTTGATGAAGGTGAAGAAATGCGTAGGGACATAAATGAACTACAAAATAAGATGGATTCAATGGAAGCTAAGTTGGATACTAAGATGGATTCAATGGAAGCTAAGTTGGACACTAAGATAGATGGTTTAAAAGGGGAGATCATGGAAGTATTGAAAAATTTCATAATAGAGAAGACACCTGAAAGTGAAAATGCATCCCATGAAATTCATGACGAGGACACAAGGAAGGTGAATCAAGAATGGAGAAACTCCAACTTTGGTTTGAAGATCAACCACGTTCCTAAGATTGATATGAGGAATTTTGATGGCAAGGACCCAATCACATGGATACTTCAGATGGAGCAATTATTTGATCTCCATAATGTGTCACATACACAAAAGGTACGAATTGCTTCTTTATATTTAGAACCTAATCAATTTGTATGGTGTCAATGGTTTTGTTCTCGCAAATCACTCGTCACTTGGACAATTTTCATGGAAGAAATGATAGCACACTATCAGGATACAAGGAGCAATACCTTCTTTAGCCACTTGATAAATCTCAAGCAAAAGGGTTCAGTTACCGAGCACATTGAAAACTTCCAAAGATTGAATATAAAGGTAACCGATATTCCAGAAGATCACTTGATTGATGTATTCATAGGAAATTTAAAGGATAACATTCAACATGAGGTTCACCTTTGGGAACCCAAATCATTGGAGAATGCATTTAAGGTGGCAAGAAATGTTGAAATTAAAAATATGGCTATGGCTACTAGAAGGACCAATCCTAACATCTATAGAGAGAACAATTCTCCTTCTTCTAAAACACCTCAACCTATAAGGTTGACACCTCAACAATTGGAGGAAAGAAAAGCAAAAGGTTTATGCCTTAATTGTGACAGCAAGTACAGTAAGTGACATAAGTGTGGTGAGAAGAAATTATTCTACATAGATTGTGAAGAGGAAGAAGAAGAAGAAGAAGAACCATCTCAAGATGAAAATGTAGAAGCAATTTTGTCTGAACAGTTCACTCCCACGATATCGTGTAATGCATTGGATAGAATTAGAACTCCTCAAACCCTGAAGATCGAAGGATAGATCAAAAAGAAAAAGGTAATAGTCCTAATTGATTCTGGCAGTACTCATAATTTCATTCACTATAAATTATCCAAAGATCTTAATTGTTTTGTATATGCAGCGCCAGAGTTTCAAGTAATGATTGCAGATGGAGGAACTATCAATTGCTCAGGAAAATGCAATAAAATCAATCTTACTATGGGGGAATATGTAATGAATAGTCCAATGATTT